>CATIWR010144685.1:0-72181 GCA_949677035.1 Omphalea diandra
TATATATATATATATATATATATATATATATATATATATATATCAAGGTTGTATGTGGGAATGCCATGATCCTTGTAACATAATATCCTTATAGAAGCAAATTTCCATCAAAGTTCATCAAATTAGTCTTCTTTTCATACATACCTTCATCCAATACTAAGCTTGTTTCTTAATTTCTATCCCCATAACAATCACAGTACCCTTAAATCACACATGTAATTCAGGTAACTCAGAATTAAGAAGAAAGAGATGAAAGATCAAAACCATCTAAAGTGAAGCAATATTTAACTATAATTCCAAAGAAACTACACTACATAATAACAAACAAAGGCATCTTTTTGGCCAAATTAAAATTGTCATATAAATTGAAATCTCATCCTTAATCTCACCCTTCAACCTTCTATCACCATCTATATTACCCAAAGTTCAATAAGAAAAAGAAATTGGTTTACTAACCTTGGTGAGAAACAAGTGTAAAGCCTTAAGAGATGTTCTTGTCACGAGCATATTTAGAAAAAAATAAATCTTTTTCAAAAAGAATACAAGGAGAAAGTGCAAGATGGATTTCCTCTTTAGAAGTATTTCTTGTCTTTTCTTTTTTGGTATGTTCTATGCCTTTTTTTTTTATTATTATTATGTTGGCTAGTTTTTATGTTTTGCTTTTACGTTACCTTTTTTGGTTGGATGTTTAGGTAGTATTAGTGGACTTAAACACTTGTTATCTTAGTAGTATTAGTGGGCAGTTCATTTATTTTATAGAAATTTTAAAAAAATGTTCTCTTAGTAGTATTAGTGGACTGTTTTTGGCTCTAATGTCGCCAAATGGGAAGAGATTCCTCACTAATGACAATCAAATCCTATCATGTCATATATTATATTAAATTAATATCATTATACATTTTTATAAAGATTTAATCTATAATTTTATTATGAGAATTACTTGTCATAACCCATCATATTTTTCTTTTTGATTACATGTAAGGACATTTGGTTTCTTGTTTTAACTTCATGCAATATGAAATGAATACTAAATTACAAAATCATTGATCTAGCAACCGTTAATCAATAATAATCATAATAAAATATTTAACAATAAATAATAATATAAATTCAAATTGTAGTCTAATGAATTGCTTGTGACTTGATAGTGGTGTGGACTAATTAAGAGCATCATAACTACTAATTTTTGAATATAGGTAGTCTATAGACACTTGCACTTAAACCACATATAAGACTATCAAATGGTCATTTCTCAAATGTCATTTTTCAAGCCCTATAAAGTAGGGAGCAAACTATGAGCATCATATTCTAGGCCTTTGGATGAAAGGTCAATAATGAAAACTATTAGATTTGCCTCCCAAGTAAGGATGAGAAAGGTTGCAAAGGAAAGGTCCAAAGTTTAATAAAGTCGTGGATTAAGCCCAAAGCCTAAACTAAAAGCCATTTGCCACTATTTAAATAGTTGTATAGCCATCTTACTTTGTTGTACAACCAAGGTTGAAACCCTAGCAGAAAGAAGGTTCTAGAACCCTGATCTTTGTTAAATAGTTGGCTATATAACCAATAAGTAGTATGTATAGTCAAACTTTTAGTTGTATAGATAACTTTGAAACCCCAATTCTAGAACCTTCTTGCCTATTATCTCTAATGGGATAAGAATAGGGTGCAACCAGAGCCATCCTAGCTCAGTTGCATCCCTCGTCCTCTATTAATACTCCCTTATTTAAAAAAGAGAGAAAGGTCTGGAATTCCTAATGTTAATCTATTGAAATCCCTACTCAAATCACTCTAATACACATAAATCAAACACTTCATACATTAACATAAAAGATCTAAGGTAGTTATAAGGCATTTGTCACTTAAACTTACATATTCACCTTAAGGATTAATCACACCATAATGCCTCTGAGGGAAAAATAATAGAAGAAGGCATCTTAGTTCCCCCATAATTCCTCTCCTTTTTCCTTTTTCTTTTTCTTATTTGTCATAGTCTAAGTGGGTTGTACATACCTGTTATGGTCTATACAAACCATTGAGAAGGCTATATAGACTACTATTTAGTTTGTACAATCCTCTTTGGCTATGAACATTTTATGAAATTCTTCTTTTTCTTCTCTATTTGATTCTTTCTTTCCCTAGGGTCTCTTATCGATGTCTTGTAAGCACCATTAATAGAATAAGGCTAGGTTTTATGATCCAGGATCCCATATTCATTTAAATAAGAAGGCAATGATCAAGTAATGGGTTGTATTTATGATTCTCATATTTCAAACTTCGTCTTCTTCATGTTTCATGTTTTCTTATATGTTATATTTTCTATTTTGACCATTTTGGCCATGTATGACCTTAAGAGCCTTATAATTTTATTGTTCTTCATGTTTGTTGTTATGTATTCATCATTACCATCATGATCATGAAGGAGTGACTAAGTTATGCTCCATTTCATGCTTTATGAATAATAAGCAATATATGCATGTCATTTGGCCTTTTTTTTGAATTCCTATATTGATTTCATTAACATCCTAGCCTCCAAAATGGTTATGGAGTACTTATGGATGCTTAGATCTTTGGGAGCATTGTGGAGTACAGTTCAATAACCCTAGGATCCCATTTGTTAATACTTTTCCCAAAGGCCTTTTAATATCCTTTAAGTTGTATTTGCTTGTCATATTTATGTCCCATTCTCTATGACTCATGTGTTTGTGTTTTACTTGTTAGTATTGTTGTTTTATGACATAAGTGATGTCAGGATTATGATGATTTTGGACATAGAACTTTATTAGATTTCCTTAGGCTTGGAGGAGATTTGGTGAGGTCCTTTACTTAGGTGCATTTTTTTTATACTTTATTTTATTACCTTATCTTCTTCATGACCATTAACTTGTTTTCTTCATCATGTGTAGTGGTTGTGTATATGCATGGCGATTCTTAATTATGCATGTTTATGATTACTTACTATACATCCTCTTCCTTTAATTACTTAGATGTACCCTTATCCCTATGAGAATGATCGTAATGTCTTAAAGATATGTTTGATTAAGATGCGGTAGAAACATGCTTAGGAGCAATAACTGGACTAATTAATGATAAAGTTAAAATGATAAAATGTGAACCAAAGACGTTCGAAGGCCAAATCCTTAAATCCAGACGGTTTGGGGTGCCTAATGTCTTCCCTAAGTCGTACCTAATTTTCGAACTCGATCTTAGATTAGGCCTTCTAAATGACTTAGGTAGGCTCAAAATTTTTCCTTCTCCGAACTCTTATCCCAATTAAAGTTGAGTGTTGATTCCATATCTCACATAGGTATGGTACCAATATATTATCCCATCTTGGTTCCTCATTGACCACAACTTTAAAAAAGGGCTTCTATCTTGCATGAGGCCTCAAGGATCCCTTGTTGACCCAATCTGCATGTCATGATTACGAATTATTATCAATGTATGACCTTCGTCCTCTCGATCCCTCCAATGATTGATAAAATATAAGATTATAAGCAAGATTCCACTAGTTTGAGCGCAACCTCATGCTTCGATGGCGTTTTCACATTTTGATAGTATCATCCATTGACACATGAAACCATAAAACATACTTATTGGTGCTAGGTCAATTGCTAAAATTAGATGGAACGCTAATATCTTGCAACACAAGTAAAATTTGAGGAAGCTAGTTTATTCGCTTAAGTAGTTTAATATTACTTTGTGTTATCCTATTAGTTTATGCTAATGTAATTTCTTGATGATATAACATACATGGTCATACTTTCTTTATTTGCAAAGATGATTTCTCATGGTTTGATCTTTAGAGATTTCATTTAGTTAACATCACTTCTTACTATCTCTAGTTTTGTCCTTACTATACTATTTTGTTTGAAATGTTAGTCTTTTATGTCTTTACAAACCGACACTGGGAGTTGTAATGTTGTATATCCTTTTTTGATGTGTCATAGCTTTGTAATCATAAATACCATGGTTTTACGGTCCATAAATGGTTTTGCTGCTCTATGATACCTTCAAGTTTGTAATTTTACTATGTTGAATTTTACTTCTGTTTATGATTTTTATAGTTTTCTTGTATTCTTGTTTTCAGGTACTCCACTATGAACAGCCCCAAGGTTGGTGCAGGAGTAACCATACAATCACACTACTGATTTAAGGTCTCTTGGAGTTATATTGTAAATGCGTCCCCCTTTTTTTTTGTTTTTTTTTTGGGAGGGGGCTTTATTCTGGATGTTGACTTCTATTATGTTCGTTATATAACAAAATAAATTGCATCTGATTACATTTCTTATACAAAATTTCCAAATTAAATTCAATTGATTTGTGAAAAAATTACATATACATTCAAATGATCAAATAATTATGCTTAATCATTGATCATTTGATAACCTGTTCAAAATTATTTTTAGTTTATTTTTTCTTATTCTTTCTTTGTTATACATGCTCAGTTACAAGTATTTTTCCCATGCTGATGTAAGGAGGAAAAAGACATTGAGATTTGAGGATTTCATGTGTTTGACAATGGCGTCAATGTTCTAGGGTTATCAATGTTTTTTTTTTTTTTCAAATTTCTTAAAGTAAAAAATTAGATTAGTTAGGAAATAGTTAAAATCAGCTGATAACCTGTTCAAGATTATTTCCAGTTTATTTTGTCTTAATCTTTCTTTGTTGTACATGCTCAGTTACAACTATTTTCCCATGCTGATGTAAGGAGGACAAGGACATTGAGATTTGAGAATTTCATGCGTTTGACAATGGGTTCAATGTTCTAGGTTATCAATGTTTTTTTTTTTTTTTTTTCAAATTTCTTAGATTAGTTAGGAAACAGTTAAAGTAAGTCTTAAGCCAATAGATTTATATGTATATCTCCGTGGATTGTGATCATTTTTTTTAAGCTTTGGTGGCAGTGGTGGGGTAGCGTTATTTTTTGTAGATATCAAGTGAGGAAGCCCTTGAAACAAATAATCTAATTGCCTTGAAAGAAGGCTTGTTTCTGTTTTCAAAGTTGAGATGAGATTGTAATTGTGTTTTTATTTTTTATAGTTTTGGATATGATGTATATTTGATTTGGATGTAATTTGACTTGAATATAATGTATATTGGATTTGGATGTAATTGTATATTATTATTTATTTCTAATAGAATAATTTTGATTATTTATTAATATTAATTTTTTATATTTGATTTCAATATTTAAATTTAAAAATAAAAAAATTATTTATATAAATAATGTCATTAAATGTAAATACATTATTAATATTTTAAAAATATTATATAAATAATTTTAAAAATATAAATAAAAAACTCTAAAATAAAAAGATCATTTAAAAACTACCATTTGTGGTCTTTAAATAGCAATCACTATGTGATCTCTAAATGGTCTACTATAGTCAACATTTAATGACCACAAAAAAAATCATTTAGTGATTATATAATGTGATTTTTGAATAAATATTGTACTATATAATTGCTAATGTGATCGCTAGTTTAGCACCCACATTCATTTTGTGGTTGTTAAACCATTTGCTAGCAACAATGGATTGATGGATTGAAGGAGACTTCGATGTTGCGTTTGGCTAATGGCTCACGCAAACAGTGGTAGTCCAATTCGATTTATTTAGTCGTTGTATGAAGCAATGGATTGAAATTAACTAAAAAGTGATTGAGGCCATAGTAAGGATATAGTTATATTAGCCAGAGATTTTTATTCACTCCTTATCGCAGAGCTAGCAATCATATAGGTTGCTTTTCAGCTGACTAGGAAATCAAAGAGTTCCCTAGGTAAATATCATGGCCACTTGTTGAACAATGGTCATCAGGATAGCCATCCCAATCTCTAAGAAATAAAGAAGAGACAATCTCTAAGAAATAAAGAAGAGACCAAGACTTTAAAGTATGAAAAATGCACCCGAGCAACCGTTTGACTACTGGCCAATGGCCAATGTTCTTCAACTGAGTCATGCATGAATTGATAATGACAGTTCATAGAAAAAATAATGTTTGGATGGGTCATTGTTGCATATTGCAATATCCATATAACCTATCTATACAACTCACCAGTTTTAAGAGTAGCATATAAAATCTTGCTTAGAGGAGGAGAGGTTGCAATAAGGTATTAAACAATGTTTGGCACTTTTTATGCCAGTCTTCTCTATACGGTCATTTAAATTATTTTGTTGACTAAGCAATATTCCAACAGCTGAATAATTAGCTTTCACACCTAAAAGTAATTTAAACTATTTACATCATGTAAAGGGAATTCTTGTTGAAGATAATGGAGAATATTAGAAATAGCTTATTCAAAGGAGCCTATGATAATGATATCATCAATGTAGACAAATAAGATATCAACATTTATTTGTATCCACTCTCAAACGGAAGACTTTCTTTTTCCTTTTTTTTTTTTTTTTTTGTGATGGTTAATGATGTTTTTAAATTTTTAACGAGAGATTAAATATTTTTCAGAATATTCTTCAAAAAAAAATTCAGGTAATACATCTTCTACTGTATATGGATTTTACAAATTATTTTTAAATATTGGCTTAAAATTTTAAATCCTTGTTAATACTGAGAGTAGCAAACTCTCTTGCTAATTGAGATCAAACATTAATTTAAATTCAAGATTAATCAAAGTTATATTGAAATTTGTTTACGCAACGATACATATAAGTCGACCTTAATTATGTTTGACATCATCTGGATGATGAATGAAACTTAAGTAATAAATATAGTAAGTTGCCTGTGGGGTCATGGTGGGGAATCATGGCCAAGGATGTCAAAGCACTTCGATCTAGCTTCTTGCACAGGTCGTCAGGACGGATTCGTAGGTCTGCCAACAGAGCTGCTCACAGGCTGAGCTCTTGGCTTTTGATAGCATGTTGCACCATTTTTTTCTTTTTAAGAAAAAAAAAAAAAAAAGAGAGGATATCCCTGATTTGTAAGTTATCCTGGTGGAACTTTACCCTTGTAACGCCCAGTTAATGCATTCTTCCCCATTACTTTTCTCATTTTTTTTTTTTTAAAAAACCTCTGCATGGATTAATCTAATTGAGGACTGAAAGAGGACATCTATTTTGACAAAGTTAATTTATCAAATTTAGCTAATTGTAAGTGGAAGGATATTACCAAAAAAAAAAAAAAAAAAAAACAACACCTTTCGTATCGAAGCAACTGTAGGTATACATAATATATAGTTTTGAAACTTTCCAATAGTAATAAATGACCCCCAAAGTTAAACAAATTTGATAAGTCAATATATATTATGAATTTCAGTATCAAAATTAATTTTAAATTATTATTTATTATTTATCAAAATAATTATATATAATATAATTATTTGTTATTATTTTACATTATATTACAAAAAAAGCTGTAATATAAAAAATTTTAAATGAAAAACTAATCTTCTAAATAATAAATTAAAAAACTTAAAAAAATAAAAAATTCTAAACAAGAAGTCAAGATTATATATAAAAATTCTGAACAAGAAATTGAAAAAATCCAAAAAATAAAATTATAAATAACTTCTAAATAGAAAATTAGAAAAACTAAAAAGTAAAAATTATAAATAATAAATTAAGATTTAAATCAATTGTATTAATTGTTTAAAATTTTAAATATATAAGGGCAATTGACAGTATAATAGATTATAAAAAATTACTTCATTCAAATTTAATAATTTTTTTTTTAAAATTATGTTACACAATATTGAAACTATGAATCAATAAACAATTAATTTTTTTACTACAATTGTCTCACAGATGCTTATATAATTTACAATCATATGTTAATTGTGTTTTTTATTATGAAATACTTAATATTATTTATTTGATTGATTATTAAGAATCATTTCGTTTATATTTAACGAATCTTCTCTCAAAATTATGTTAGATATGATTAAAAGTATGAATTAAGAAACAGTCTTTTGTTACAATTAACTTCATATATTATTTTAAGTTTTGAGAAATTATTTTAATTATTTCATTTACTTGACAATAATTTTTTATAAAATAATAATTAAATTTTTTATATATTAATTTGTAATGATTCAATTGATTAATTAATTATTTAATAAAAATAAATATGAAATTTATTTAAAATTTATTATTATAATCATATCGTGGAATGTGTGATTCGTGTGTGTGTGTGTGTGTGTGTGTGTGTATATATATATATATATATATATATATATATATATATATATTTTAATGGTTACTGTAATTTTTACTTATTCATAATTACTGCATTTTCAGTTTTTAGATTAAAAATCTAACAGTTCTAATAATTTTGATTTGCAATTAATATTTATAAAGAAAATTGTAAACATTCATTATTTGATTATAAAAATAATAATTATTTATAGAGACATGATCATTGAAAATTCTTCTATATAGACGTGTGAGGGAGAGAGAGCAAAAAGATGATGCGTGTAATTTGATAGGAAATGAGAAAATGATGGTGGAGCCGTCCAGAGGAACCAGAAGTGAAACTGATCAAAAGAACAAGTACATAAAATATTAATAGAAATAATGTAAGATTTAGTTTCATATATATTATTTGCCTTTATTAGATTTGAAAACAAGATTAGCTAATCCATGATATGATACTGTCATCCAACAATAACTGACTGAGATGGGAAAGAAAATGCTTGTATTGCGCCCAAAACACACCATGATAGTGGCAATAAGAAAAAGCATAATATTTTTGGTACCAAAAAAACATAATAATGAATGACATAGTAGTAAAGTGGAAAAGATAATATGGAACAAAACTAGTACAAATAAGAAAAAGATTAGTGTCTGTTTCCTAACAAAAACATATCAAATTCACAGATGACAATAAACAGAGGATTAAGAAGGCAAAGTGCCTACATTAACATTAGATGGAGAAAGAACCAAACAAATTTAAAGAAATCATAGGCCTTATATATATGTAATAGGGATAGAAGTTGAACAAGTTCAAGTTGAAGTTAAGGGGTGTCTTGTCATAAGTCGCTGGCACTTGCGGCACAGGCAGCTGCCATCGCTCCTGCGACAAGACTCCCCCAAATCCACTCCTTGTTTCTATTAACCCTTCTCCATGGTTCATGGATATGCATACAGAATTTAGTAGAGAAAATGTATGGCTGCATTTGTGGAAGTTGGACTGTGTACCATCACCTCTATGACTTTTTTTTTTCTTTTTTAATTTTAAGGTATGAAATTTGTTAAAACATATGTAAAAAGTGAATAAATGAATAAAAAATTTATAAATAAAATGAAAAAATTCTACATAAACAAAATAATATGAAACACAATTTAATATTATTATCGTTATTATCAGAATTGCATTTGACTCTCTAAAAAATATTTTTATAAATTTTAAAATCAAATAAACAATGAATTTAAATAAAAAAATAGAAAATAAACATCAACATGAATAAATTTAATATTTATTTTTTAAAAAAAATCAAACACTACTTTAGACATAATGACTCGTATCATCGTCCGTGCTATGGGCAATCATTAATATAGAGAAGTCAAGAAAATCAAGCGTCCCTAGTCACGAGTGGATGGGTCCTTGTCCAAATTTTAAATCAATTGATTAATATTAAGTTCACGCAGGAAAAGTCTTTACTATTTGTTGACTTGTTTCAATAGTTTAATTATCTCTTCTTAATCAACGCAATTTTAATTTCAGATTACAAAAGAAGTGTTATCGTAGTCCTTCCATGAGTGGCATGTTTCTCAAAAATAAATTATAATATATGTAAGTTGCATTTCACCATTTAAAATCTTGTATCACAATTTCACAATCTTATAGATCAATCAATATATATATATATATATATATATATATATATCCTTATCAAATCCATATCTACTCATATATTAATAGAGTTAAGTGGATAATAACTAATTTACTATCCATTTAAAATATAATTCACTCATTTAATATTCATATTCTTCTTTTTAAGAGTAAATAAGTAAGGGTAAACTTTATCACCTCCTAAAAGATATATATCTTTAACACAGCCCAATTGAAGAAGAAGAAAGGTTAACCTTTTGGTAATTTAATCATTGGTAATAAAATTAATAGTTTACTTTTACACTAAGAATTAAATTAATTGCAGCTTAACTATAATAAGATTTTAATCCAATTAAAACATTTAATTTCAAATAATTTAAATTTTATTTAAGCAAATGAGTGTGTATAAATTAAATGGGGTTAAGTGGATATAAACATTCACATGTAATATTAAATAGATCATATATGGCTAAAAAAATTATTTATTACCCTACTCATATCCACTGTTATCCACCCATTTACAACACCTATTATTATATATCTTTACATGTTACTAGATATATTATTAGCATTAGAGCCCAGTTTCTCTGCGAGTAACATCAAGGATAAAGCAAAGGAATACAGTCTTTCCAAACCATTAATCATTAACGAGTACACCAATCAGAGAATCTTCCCAAGGAAAGGAAGAAAGAGATTCTATCAAGGATGAAAGCACATGCCAAAGAAAAGAAGAGAGTATCTTTTCCCAATAAGGACTAAGACCTAAGGGAGAAGGTAAAGGTTTCCAGGAGGAGTCTAACGATCTTTCCACCATAGATGATCATAGATTGCCTAATCCACCATTATAATTCTGTTTAAATTAGTGAAAATTGTCCAACTTAGTTAATCTCATCACTTCTTCAGGAAGTCAGAGTTTCAGCAAAAAAAATATTTTCATCCACCACTGCTAAAACTTGTTTAATGAGGGGAAAAAGAAGAAGAAGAAGAAGAAGAAATTTTTTAAAAAAACCTATAATTTAGTTTGTTTTTGTTCTTCAGATGATCGGGACCTATATATATAGAAAACCCATTTGCACTCAATGGTATTTGAATACAAATCTGTTAAAGATCTCGAATTCTTACCTCTGGAATTCCTCCTTGAACTCATAGGAAAAAATTTGCTTTTGTTAGGGAGAAGGAAAGAAGGGTTTTGCAGGAAGCCAAGCTGAAAAGAAACTTAAAGAATGCAATGTGGTTGGTGATAGAGGGTTGAAGGGGAGTTCTGTCGAGGAGAAATGGCGTCTTTTGGCCCGTTCCTATAGCAGGATCCACATGGAGCAGTTACATAGGCGCCATTTCTCCTGCGACAGTACCCACCTACACCCTCTCTTTCTTGTTTTCTATGCAGAATCATCTTTGCTTCTGCTGCATTTAAGGCCTTTATAGACGTTGCTATATATAGAAACCGTTGGTTTACTTGTTTGTAAGACAGAAAAATAAAATCATGAACAGGTGTTTTGACGGTTTTGTCAAATTAATGAAGGGAATTACATAGAAAGTTCCGAAAATATTATTAGGTTTCTAAGATTGGAGAAATCTGCTTGTAAGTACTGTAATGTTCTGCTTGACATTTTCATAATTTTTTTTTTCTCTTTTTGTAGGGTATCAATTTTCACCATTCCCTTCAAATTCCTAGGTACCTTCCGAGCAGCAGACATGTATTAGGTAGGGCTTGAGATGGTAAACGAGGTCAGGGCAAATAAATGTTGATTGGATTAAATTATTTTTGATTCAAAATGATTTTGAATGATTTTCCTAGACAGATCAGAATTGGATTATTTAAGTTATGAGCGGATTGAGTCAGATCATCGATTAAAAGGTTAAAAAAAAAAAATTTAGGTCATTTTTCAAATTTTCAACCTGATCAGATTACTAATAATTTTGAAATAAAAACATTATTTTAATTTTAAATATAATTTAAATACTGTAATACATGCTAAATTTGAGTTGGTTAGTATCAAGTCAATTCAAGTTTATGTGAATGATTTAAATTTAATTTGAAATTTTTAAGGCTATTTTTCGAGTTCTAATTATTTTGAATTTCTTTCAGGAATTAATTTTTTAAGAAAATTCAGATTAGACTTTTCAATTGAGTTTAAAAAAAAAAAATTTATTGTCTTGTACAGTCTTTTTGTAAAAAAAAGAAGCTCATAATTCAGGATTAATGACCAAATTACTTTTAGTTGGTGAATGACATTATTTACATTATATAATCTTAAGTTTCATTGACATAGATATTGTGCTTATGAGACGAATGTGGTTGTGCGATGTAAAAGTGATTATTTTTTATTCCACCTGAAAATATGATATGAAATTGTTTGAAATAAAAATTGATTTGATATACAATGACTTGATTTAAAAATTAATTCAACTCAAAGATAATTTGTTCAAAATGCATGCCTAGTTTTATTAAATAAAAAATGTTTATAATCAATTTTTCTAATTTATCTTTATTAATTACTAAATTAGAAAAATATATTTATTTTCTTATTAATTATAATTGAGGATATAGATGAAAATGTATTATAAATTGTGAATTAGTACAACATTAAATACCTTTTTAAAAAAATATCGAAATGAAACCTTTTTTTGGACAGAGAGAGTATTTATTTTATATATCGATTTGAAACAATGTTTATAATTTCTTTATTGATTTTCTATATCTACATTTTTCTATTTCAAAAATTCAACCATGATCCTCTATCATGTTTGATTTTATTTTCTAAAATATATAATATTATGCTTATTTATTTATTTTCTATTACAATCTAAACTAAGTGGTGAACTAGAGCTAAGCAATGAGTAGACCTGAAACCACGAATATCATAGTAAAAGCCTACAAATTATACATAATTTATCTATTGTGTAGGTCCAAACCTAAAATTACTTGAGCATAACTACATCACACAAACCATATATGGTAAAATGCATTATGAGACCCTTGAATTTTATGTATATATGTTATTGAGCCCATGTAATTTGATTCATATGCATTCATCCACAAAATTTTATTTTATTTTTATTATCTTAAGAATTTTAGTGATAGAAAAAGTGATATTGATGATAAATTCGTAAACAATAGTCTAAAATGTGAAACTTATATTAACTTTTCATAACCAAAATCTCTAAAAGTGTAAAAAATAAGTAAAATTAATTTTGACTCCATATTTTTTAACTTTTATTTATTATACATGTTATTTTTTCTATGATAATGCAACCTTTTAGTAATTTTTATGGTTTCATTAATAAATTTATCATTAATTTAAATTTTCTATCACATAAGTCTTTAATATAATAAAAAATAAAAATTCAAAGATCCAATACATAGGAATCAAAGTACATGAGCTCAATAGCATCATCATGCAAAGTCTAGGGGTTTCTACATATTGATAACTAAAATTTTAATGGTTTTACCAAGTGCACTAGTTATCAAGTAGTAAAAGATATCGTTTACACGAGAATTTAACAAAATAAGCAGTAAAACTATATTTAATACTTGATTATTTGGTCAATCAAATTAAAATAGTAACTAATTAAACTATGAAAACTTAAAGAGTAAAAACAAATAAACTAAAAGAAAATCAATAAATAATTAGATTTGCAACAATCAAATTAAAAGAGTTAAAATTATTAGTCCACCTAACCCCTCCAATGAACATCAATTTATCAAATTTAATCAAGATAATTTATTACTTTCATAAGCTAAGATTTTTTTGTAAAATTGCTTAATATTCCCTCCCTAAATATATTAATCCTAATTCCATCATGTAACATTTAGATTCCTCTGTAGAGTTTTCAAGACAGAAAGCAAATTAAGCTCCGTGAAAAACTTGAAAAATCATCTGAATCATATATATATATATATATATATATATTCCTATAAACTATTCAATTCACACCATGAATTATACAGTCTATTATGTAAAATCTTTTCCCAATTCAGTCACATAAACCAAATCAACAAAGAGGTGACCAAACTCTTAATTGCATTAAGCACAATAATCCAAGGACAAGATGAAACTAATCAAATAAAAAAAATCAATTCATTATTGTGATAAGGTTTTCCATAGTCTTAACTATAACAAAATTAACTCCTAAAGAAAGAAAGAAAATTAGAGAGAAGAAAAGATGAAATCATGTTTTTACAATAGAAGAAGAGAATATCTTCAATTAAGGATGATTCCACTCTTCCTCCCTCCCCTTCACTTTGTTTTCCCCTCCATATTTCATAGAAGAGAAAATCCTCATTATATAAGAAAATACCTTGCTCAAATCTCTTGAAAATTTCTCCTAAAGTTTAAAGACATTGCTTTCCCTAATAGCTCTCTTTCTAAAACACTAAAAAAGAATCTAAATCTAGGATAAATCTGCCAGCTCAATTAACCAAAATAATATAAGATCTTCTATAAAAATAAAGCTAAAAAAATCGTTTCTTGATCTTCTAAACTTGCCAGGTCTAGATTGATAAGTTGTGCCCTTTCATTCGCACTGAAAATCTTCTACCAAAAATGCATCTCATTTGTTTCTGTCCCAAAATTAGAGATTCTTTCAACTTGATTTCTAATCTCCCCATCTCAATCCTAATGCATCTAAAATGTCAAATTTAATTTCTTGAGCGTGAAGTTTAAATAGAATAAAAAATTAAGAATAAAATAGAAAAAATTCACCAAATTCAAATTTACAATTTTATGCCTCATCAAATTCTCCCACACTTAGGATACTCTAACTCAAAATCAACAACCCTTCCATTTCTTCACCTTTTACTTTTTAGTTTGTTATCAAATAATCTTGAATCACTAACCTGTATGAATTCAAGTCAAATCACAATGAAAGGAAACAAACATTTCATAAATGAGCTTTAAAACAAAGATAAGCACTCTTTTGCCTTAACAACTTCTTTAAAATCAAATGAAACGAGATTCAAATGCCTTCTCAATGATTTATCTAATACACTCAAGGTGTTTAAAGTATTAATAAACTCTTAAGTCAAAATAAGAGATGATATTATTATTAGCAGATAAGCATGATCCTCCATAATCTTTGTATTTGAATTTTGTTTTTTTCCATGTAATCTATTAGTTAGTTATACATTTGTATTTTATTCAAGCAAGCCATGTACTTTATATTTTCCTCATAAACGTAATATAATATGATACAAAACTCTATTCTTTCATGGTATCAAAGCTTAATAATATGACTACAGAATCATCAAATTCTTCCTCACTTGTCACTCTCACCACCACCACCCCTACACTTACCTCCACCACATCTTCCACCATTGTCTCACTCACTTTTGCTATCAAACTTAGGTTTACTAACTACTTGGCATGAAAGACAATTTCTTCCTTTACTAAACTATTAAAATCTGATGGCCTTTATTGATGATGCAATCCAATCACCACCCAAAGAGATTTTTACTAAGACCAATCCTCCTAAAGCCATATTGAACTCGGCTTATATTGAATGGTTTAAAAAGGACCAAATGTTGATGTCCTAGATGTTATCTTTGTTGGCCCTATTGCACCAAGAAAGGGGGGTTGAATTGATGGCAAATTTGTACTTTTAATTTTAGAGGAAGCTCACAAGAATGAAAGATTAGAGAAAGGGTAGGAGAAGAATGAACATAAGAGTTTTATAGTGGTTCAAGTATTAACCAACCCTACATCCACTCCCTAATTCGCCAATCAGGTATTTCACTCAATCACTAGTGTTTTACAAGCTTACACTCAACTTAGTGTTTAGGCTCACACTAAACCTTACAAGTTTTTTCTAAGGCTCACAGTCAACCTAGTGTTTAGGCTCATACGAAACCTATAGAAGGGTTTTCTAAGGCTCATTCTCAAATCTATACAAGAGTTTTCTAACATTCACTCTCAAACCTATACAAGAGTTTTTTAAGGCTCACTCTCAAACCTATATAAGGTGTTTAAAGCTCACACCAAACCATACACAAAGAAATAAGGAATTAAAGTTGAGAATTAACTTGGCAAGTGTTTTGACATTATTAATAATTCTTCTCTTGCATTTACATCAATTTGGTGGAGTATTTATAGTCCACATCCACCAAAGAGACGTTACTCTAAAACTAGTAACAAATCTCTCAGATGTGCTAAGCAGACTTAGCATTAAATGCTTATGAGGCAAAAGTCACGGTCGCTACTCCCATTTTGAGGTTGTGAATTTTCAATTTGCACTGAGGAGCCAAAAATGCAGTAAGAACCTCGTCTTGTGTCTAACGGCTAGTCCACGTGTCAACTGCCCATTGGTTGTCCAAGAAAAATAGTTGTTGATCTTTCTAACGGATCTTAAACTTTGCAGTCGCGAGTTTGCTTTGTCATGGGGCGCTATTGAGAACGTGAATTCCTCTGTTTGGTGAGGAAGCTTCAACTCCTTGAGTTGTGGTTGCGACCACATATTCACCCTCGTGATTTTTGATCTTTAATGGATACCTAGGACACTTGGCACGTTGTGGTTATGGCTTTGGTTCCCTCCTTTGTCACTATGAAAGTCGCGATCGTGAATCCAGACACAATTCCTACTGTGAATTCCTCTGCCTTAGCTTCATCCATCTTTGTGACTGATTCGCGATCACAATTTAGAATATACACCGCGAATTTGGATGAACTTTACAAGGTTGGAGATTTTAAATTCCAAAGAAGATAACTCTTATAAACTATAAAAATAACACTTAAAATTGACATTATAACTTTTAATCTATATTGTCAAGATCAAAAGAGAGTCTTGACTTAGGTTTGAATAACATAGTCTAACAATCTCCTTTTTTTTTATTTTGACAATTTAGATTGAATATGCAAAGGATAAAGAATCAATTATGTATGCTCTTACGAGAATGATTGTAAAGTGATTCAAATCATAAGTATGAAATTGCTCCCCCTCAATCTATACTCCCCTTTAATTATTCTAATAAGATCATTGTCAATTTTATCTCCTCTTTTTATATGTTCCCTCTTTGTATATTTAATTAATTATTTCTCCCCTTTTATCACGAGCAAAAAGAAAGGAATAATAGGGAATAAGAGAGAGAGAATAGGGAATATGAGAGGGAATGACCTCATACTTGTTAATTGTACAAACTCAAATTTGAATAGCAAACATAAGTAATTTTGCACAATTGATCATAATATATCACATAAGAAGATAAATGGATGAAACATAAATGTAAAATAATTCAAACACTTAAAAATACTTGAACACACAAACTAGGGCTAGAAATTTAAGAATTTTCATATGGCCCTAGTATAGAGTATATGATTTTGATTTAAACATTTGAAATGTAGAAAACCTCAAATGCAAAATGAATTGATTCAACTCATCACATAATCAATCAATCAAATCAAATCAAACATGTGACCACATAGATATATCAAGCAATAAAACTCCCCCTAAATGTATGCATATATATTAGGTTAAAAACATAAGAGATAAGAGATACATTACAAGTTTAGTATCAATGACTTGATACCAAATAACCATTTGAAACTTTTATCCTTTCTTTATTAGCAATCTCCATTCACCTTCAGATTTTCTATGATGA
The DNA here is from genome assembly GCA_949677035.1 of Omphalea diandra. Taxonomy (NCBI): domain Eukaryota; kingdom Viridiplantae; phylum Streptophyta; class Magnoliopsida; order Malpighiales; family Euphorbiaceae; genus Omphalea; species Omphalea diandra. Next base: position 17,378 of record CATIWR010144685.1, read on the forward strand.
GAATTTTGGTGAAGGAGTTCCCATCCTGTAATATCAAACAATTTGCTTTGTACCTAAATATACTTAGGTCCTTGGGGATTAGCCTTTGAAGGGTCTTCCAATTTGAGGTGTGCCTTCCTAATATGGGAAAATATATTGATTTGCCCGTATCTCATGCAATAATGACATTAGAGCTTAGACTTGTGAGACTTTCTCTTATGCATAACCATAGTATGAGTAGGGGGTCTTCTAATACTTTGGTTATGATAGTGTATGCAAGTGCATGAATGATTAGGGGTAGAAGAAAACTTTTTGTGTTTGTTTGTTTAAGCATGCTTCTTGTTATAAATGTAAGCATATTTTGCTATTTAAGCCTTGGGGGGCCTTTCCTTTGCCCTTAGGTATAGGTGGTTTAATGATAGGGGCACCTCTATTCCCCATGACCTCAATACTTTAAGGTTAAAGTATTGATGTTCTAATGAATGTAGTGGGTAAAGAAGTAAGTGAAGAGGCTTCATTGAAGCCTACACCATGTCTAACTAAAGGAGGCCTTTGAGATATAATAAATGTATCCAAAGCTTCCTTCCCCTTATGAAATTTAGAGATGGAGTTTCTAAGTTCTATAACTTCATCCTCTAAAGAATCGTTTTCCTTTCTCAAAGAGTTAAGAGAGGATAAAGACTTAGAAAGACTCTCTAGAGACTTTTTAAGTTCTTCATTAAAAGTCCTTAACTTACAAGATCATTTAAGGATTTAAATTCATCCTCTAGTTTGGAATATTTTTTTCTTGTAAGTTTTTATTTGTAACTTATATTTGTCATATTTCAAAGTGAGAGCTTTTAAAAGCTCATCATCTATATCATTAAATGCAGTATAATCATCATAAGAATGTGAAGAAGTACTTACCTCTTTGGAGGAGTCCTCTTGAGCCATGAAGCAAAAGTTTGCTACTTCATCTCCATCTTCATCTTCATCACTTGAATCATCATCCTAAGTAGCCTTAAAGGTCTTCTTTTTGTGATGATAGAAAGATGACTTTCTTTGGATTCTTCTTTCTCTTCTCATTTTCATCAACTCATTGGTCCTTCTTGATATTTGGCAAACTGTTTGTCTTCTTTATCACTTTCATTTGAGTCACTTGAGCTTGAATAATCTTCTTGAGCTTTGAAAGCCAGGGCTTTCTTCTCCTATTTGTTTCTTTATTCTTTTAGCTTCTTCATCTCTTCATCTTTCTTGAGAGCCATCTCATGAGTGAGAAGCTTACCAATGAGGGCATCGGTTGGCACTTTCCCAATCTCTAGATTGGACTCTTGAATGTTACATGCTCTTGTAATAAATTTATTTAATGAAATAGATTTAAGGATTTTAGTATTTACCTCATAGTTGGTAAGAATCCTTTAAAACCTTTTTCATGTTTGTGATAATATAGAGGAGTCTATTTGTCATTTTGGTGATGCTTTCATGGTCTTTCATCATGAAGAGCTCTCACTCAGTCACATACATCTCCAACTAACTTGATTTCATAAGAGTTATGCCCTCATGATAGTTTTCCAATGCTTTCCATATGGCATGTGCAGTTTGGGAATGTTGGATTCTTCCAGTTTCTTCTTTTGACATAAATCTTAGGAGAATAGTCATTGCTCTATTATTCTTCCCATTTGCCTTCCTTTATGCTTCACTCAATTCTTCTTTTGCAATTGCCACCTCTACTCCTTCAACCATCTTTGTTGGAGACTTCCACTCTTCAAAAATATAATCCCATAAATTGATGAGATCACTATCAAGATAGATCTCTATTTTATGCTTTCAAAGAGCATAATCATTACCATCAAAGTGGGGATTAAGGTAAGAGTGGACTCCTTCTTGTGCCATTGATTTTTTCTCACACAATTAAGGCTTGAATTGAGACTTGTCTCTGATACCAACTCTTGGCCCTAGTGTACCAAGAAGGGAGGGTTGAATTGATGGCAAATTTGGACTTTTGATTTTAGAGGAAGCTCACAAGAATGAAAGATTAGAGAAAGGGTAGGAGAAGAATGAACACAAGAGTTTTATAGTGGTTTGGGTATTAACCAACCTTACATCCACTCCCCAATTCACCAATTGGGTATTTCACTCAATCAGTAGTGTTTTACAAGCTCACACTCAACTTAGTGTTTAGGCTTACACCAAACCTTACAAGTGTTTTCCAAGACTCACATTCAACCTAGTGTTTAGGCTCACACCAAACCTATACAAGAGTTTTTTAAGGTTCACTCTCAAACCTTACAAGAGTTTTCTAAGGCTTACTCTCAAACCTATACAAGAATTTTCTAAGGCTCACTCTCAAACCTATACAAGGTGTTTAAAGCTCATACCAAACTATGTACAAAGAAATAGGGAATTAAAGTTGAGAATTAACTTGGCCAGAGTTTTAACACTATCAATGGTTCTTCTCTTGTATTTACATCAGTTTGGTGGAGTATTTATAGGTCACATCCACCAAAGAGATGTTACTCTAAAACTATCAACAAATCTCCAAGATGTGCTAGGCAGATTTAGCATTAAATATTTATCAGGCAGAAGTCGCGATCGCTAATCGCATTTTGCAATAGCTAATTTTCAATTTGCATTGAGGATTTGAAAATTACGGCAAGAACCCCCATCTTGTGTCTAACAGCTAGTCCACGTGTCAGTTGTCCATTGGTTATCTAAGAAAAGTAGTCGTTGGTCTTTTTAACGAATCTTAAACTTCGCAGTCGTGAGTTTGCTTTACCATGGGCGCGACTCTGACTGCGAATTCCTCTGTTTAGTGAGGAAGCTTCAACTCTTTAAGTCGTGATCGTGGCCACATATTCCCCCTTGCAATTTTTGATCTTTAATGGATACCTATGACACTTAGCACGTTGTGGTTATGGCTTTGATTTACTCCTTTGTACTATGAAAGTCGCGATCATAAATTCAAATGCGATACCCACCTCGAATTCCTTACCCTAGCTTCATCCATCCTTGTAACTGAGTCGCGATCACGATTCAGAATATACACACCGCGAATTTGGATGAACATTACATGGTTGGAGATTTTGAATTTCAAAGAAGATAAATCTTATAAATTGTAAAAATAACACTTAAAATTGACATTAAAACTTTTAATCTATTTTGTTAAGACCAAGAGAGAGTCTTGACTTAGGTTTGAATAACCTGGTCTAACAATCTTCATTATTTGAAGAAGTATTTTCCTATGTGATGAGGCTAACCTCCTTGACTCATGTGTGGTATGCCTTAAACAATGCTTTTAGCTCTATTTTGCAAAACCATTAGCTTCAGCTTCACATAGATTTACAAGAGTTCAAAAGAAATGACTTGCCCATTACTTAATATCTGCAAAAAGCTAAAGTCATTGCAAATGAGCTAATTGTTGCAAGACAACCCTTTTCTCCAATTAAGTATAATGTAATCATTTATCAAAATATTAGTTTTAAATTTCATTCCATTATCACTATAAATTGGAGAATTGGTCCTATTCATTTTCATGAGCTTGATGGATAACTAATAGCTCATGAAATTTTGTTGAAAAGTAATCAAGAGGCGTCATTGGCAAATATTGCTCATGTCGCATCTTGTCTTCTAGCTCTGAAGGCCAGTACTGACCAACATCGTAATAGGGGGTCCAAACTCCCATCATTGTAATAGGACTCATTGTCAAATTTATATCTTTATAACTGCATTGTTGATTAGTGTCATTATCGTTATAATTCCAGACTTGGTTATACCAATGTTTATTCAGCTCAACCAAATTTTTCTTAAGTAAATTTGTCATACCAAGTTGGTTCTCAATTTTTTGAATAAGGACTCACTACTAGCTTTTCTTTACCTTGATTTCCTGACATGAGTGCCTCTCATCATGTTATTCCTGATCTTGTAAATCTTAATATAAATGGTGATTATAAAGGGACCAACCAGCTTCACATTGCTAATGAACAAGGTTTGCGCTTTCATAATATTAGTTCATTTATTCTTTCTTCTAATTCTTATCCTTTATGTTGGCCATTGAGCATCAAGAAGAGGGATTGAATTGGCGGGAATTTAAAAATTTGGAGAGAAGATAAAGAATTTTGGAGATCGAAGGTGAAGGAGAAGGAATGAACACATAATATTTTTATAGTGATTCGAGTGTTAATGAACCCTATATCCACTCCTCAATTCTTCACAATTAGGTGTTCTACTAACTCACAATGGTGTTTCCAAGCTCACACCAAACTTGTATAATGTGTTTTAATGGCTTACACATAACCTTACAAATTGTGTTTTAAGGCTCACACAAAAATATCACTCAAGTGTTTTCATAAAGGCTCACACTTAAACTAATACAAGAGTTTTGATAATTATGCTAACTCTTAAACCTAATTACAATGGTATTTAATGCTTACACCCAACAATATTAACTCACATACAAAGAATAAAAGATTAAGAAGTAAAATTATAAGAGTTTGGTTATAATCAATGTTATTCTCTTGCATTCGTATATGTTTGGTGGAGTAATTATAGGCAATAACCACTAAAGAAACATTACTAACAAACTATGCCTAAATCTCTTAGGTAAGCTTGACAGATTTTTCATTAAATGTTTGTTAGATTAATTTAGCAGTCATGACTGGCATTTCGCGATTGCAAATTTCTAATTTGCACTAGAAAGACTAAAAATCATAGTAGAGAACCTCATTTTGTGTCTAATGACTAGTCCACATGGCATACTGCTATTAGTTTACCAAGAAAAATAACCATTGTATTTATCCAACTAACCACAAGTTAGGGTCGCAATAAAGCTTCTTCTTGGATGTGACAGTGACCATGAATCTTTCTATTTGATAAGGAAAAATGTTTCAATAAGTCACAGTCTCAATAGCTTTTTCGCCCTTATGAATTTTGATAAGCTAACAGTTATCTTAGACACTTGGCAAGTTTTGGTTGCGAACTTGGTTCCCTCCATGCAACTACAAAAGTCATGGTCACGATTGGGAAAATGAATGTCACCGCGAATCACACTGTATGACAATCATGTCTTCCTTGGATAGATCGTGGTTGTGATTTGCTCCCTGAATTTGTCTGGTTCAAGTTCATCCATCCTTGTTGCAAGATTGCGGTCACGATTTTGAAGTTCTTGACCACAAATTTGTATGCCTTACTTAATGGTAGAGATTTAGACTTTCATCCAACTTTCAATGCAAACTTATCTCAAAAACTATAAAAAAAACCACTTAAACTAGATGTTAGGACCAATCAATCTTCATTATTAAGATCAAAAGAGACCTTTGACTTAGGTTTGACCAACCTAGTCTAACAATATCTCCCTTTTTGATTTTGACAACTTAGATTGATTTTACTAAAGAAAATGAATTACATTAGTGTGAAATTGAGATGGTTAACATTTTTAATAGAATACTTGTTAAGAGACTATGTTTAGCAAAGATTTACATTTTAGATTAGATTGATCCCCATCAACTTATACTTCCCGTGATTATATGTCATGTAATTTATTTTACTACTATTTTTGTCCCCCTTTGGCAAGACCAAAAAGGAATTAGAATTTAAAATTGATTAAAAATGCATAGGTGACATGATTCAAATAGGAATTGGGATAGTAAATAGAAGAGCAATCGCACATTATAAACAAACACATAAAGCATAAATTGCAAATAATTTTATTTATGTAGATAAATAAAAACAAAAAAATGTGAGATCACAAATTTAGGCTACAAAATAAACAAAATGAATAAGAGAAAAGAAAGTACTACAAGCCTAGGAAAGAACACTAAAAGATTGGAGAGCTATCATCATCTCCAGAATCTGCAATTTCTTCATTTGCACCTCTTTCTTTTGGTTCATCCTTTTCTTGCACCTCTTGATCTTCTTCTTCTTCTGGAGTATCCTCCCAATCTTCAAAATCAAAGAAGTGGCAAGGAGTAGCACCCACCTTGTCTTAGAGATTCACCAAGTCATTGTGGAGGTGGGAAAGTAGAAGAAAAGATGAAGACTTTGAAAGGCTTTCTACAGATTTTTTAAGTTCTTAATTAGAAGTCCTCAATTCACTTACAAGCTTATTCAATGAGTTAAACTCATTTTCCAGTTTTGAGCATTTCTTTTTGTAAGTTTTCATTTGTGACTTGTATTTGTTACATCTTAAGGTAAGAGCTTCCAATAACTCACCATCCATATCATCTAATTCATCATAGTTTTCACAAGAATAGGGTGAAGAATTTACCACGTTTAAGGAGTCATCTTGTGCCATGAAGCATAGATTTGCCACTTCTTCATCTTCATCCTCCTTACTTGAGCTATCATCCCAAGTAGATTTGAAATTCTTCTTTTTTTTCTTTGTCCCCTTTCTTTTTCTTTTTCAGCTTAGGGTAATCATACTTTATGTATCCTTGCTTGTCACACTCATAACATGTTGGCATACTTAGTTTTCTTTAAGATTGGAAGATGTTTTCTTGAAGTTTCTTCAATCTTTTCTTCTTTTTATTAGCTCTTTCATTATTTTAAAAAGTATGGCTAGCTCATTATCTTTTTTTTCACTATCATCATCACTTGAGATAACCTCTGCTTCTTTATTTTTGGATGAGGATTTGAGAGCTAAAGTCATCTTTTCTATTTTGTCATTCTTGTCCCCTTACCCTCTCATCTTCTTCATCTCCTTATCCTTTTTCAAGGCTAGTTCATGAGTGATAAGCTTACCTATAAGGACATCCATTTGCAGTTTTCCAATTTATGGATTTGACTCTTGTATGTTGCATACTCTGACACCAAATTTCTCAAGAGATAAGGATTTAAATGTTTGAGAGTTCACCTCATGATGGGTGAGTATCTTTCCAAATTTCTTCATGTTTCTAACAGTAGATAAGAGTCTATTTGTCATATTGGTGATGCTTTCGTTATCCTTCATCAGGAACAACTCCTATTCTATCACATACATCTCTAATTTGGTGGATTTCACCAAGGTTGTGCCTTTATGGTAATTCTTTAAAGCTTTCCAAATTTCATGGGGTGTGAGGCAATATTGAATTCTTTCTATTTCTTTCCTTGACAAGGAACTAAGAAAGATTGTCATTGCCCTTTTATTTCTTTCATTTGATCTTCTATGAGCTTCCACCCATTCTTCCCCTGGGATTAACTCTTTACTTTCATCTACTGCCTTAGTAAGAGGCTTCCACTATGTTGCCACAATATCTCAAAGGACCACACATCATTGTCCAAATATATTTCCATCTTATACTTTCAATGCGTATAGTAGGATCCATCAAAGTATGGCTTGAGATGAGTGTGGATTCCTTCTTATGCTATGGTCTTTGCTCACTCAATTAAAGAGTTTTAATGAGAACCTTACTTTAATACCACTTGTTGGCCTTTGAGCACCAATAAAGGGAGTTGAATTGGTGGGAATTTAAAAATTTGGAGGGAAGATAAAAAATTTTAGAGATTGAAGGTAAAGGAGAAGGAATGAACACAATATTTTTATAGTGGATCAAGTGTTAATGAATCCTATGTCCACTCCTTAATTCTTCACAATTGAGTGTTCTACTAACTCACAATGGTGTTTCGAAGCTCACACCAAACTTGTACAATGTGTTTTAATGGTTCACACACATAATCTTGCAACTTGTGTTTTAAGGCTCACACAAAAACCTCACTTAAATGTTTTTATAAAGGCTCACACTTAACCTAATATAAGAGTTTTGACAACTAGGCTAACTCTCAAACCTAATTACAATGGTGTTTAATGCTTACACCTAACGATATTAACTCACATATAAAGAATAAAAGATTGAGAAGTAAAATTAGAGTCTGGCTATAGTCAATGATATTCTTTTGCATTCATGTTTGTTTGGTGGAGTATTTATAAGTAATAACCACTTAAGAGATGTTACTAACAAACTGTCTAAATCTCTAAGGTAAGCTAGGCAGATTTTGTATTAAATGCTTGATAGACTAATTTCACGATTGTGAATTTCTAATTTGCACTAGAAAGGCTAAAATCCTAGTGGAGAACCCTATTTTGTGTCTAACAGTTAGTCACGTGGCATGCTACTATTGGTTTACTAAGAAAAATAGTTATTGCGCTTATCCAACTAACCAAAAGTTTCAATCGTGATTAAGGTTCTTCTTGGACACGATAGTGACCGTGAATCTTTATGCTTGATAAGGAAAAAAATGCTTCAATAAGTCAAGTTCTCAATAGCTTGTTCACCTTCATGAATTTTGATATGCCAACGGTTATCTTAGACACTTAGCAAGTTTTAGTAGCGGATTTGATTCCCTCTATACAACTATAAAAGCTACAGTCGCGATTGGGAATGCGAATGTCACCGTAAATCACACTGTATAATAATCATGTCTTCCTTGGCTGGATCACAACTGTGATTTGGTCCATGAATTCGTTTGGTTCAAGTTCATCCATCCTTGTTGTGAGGTCACGATTACGATTTTGAGGTTCTTGACTATAAATTTGTATGCCTTACTCAATGTTAGAGATTTTGAATTCCATCTAACTTCCAATGTAAACCTATCTCAAAAACTACAAAAACAAAACTTAAACAAGATGTTAGAACCAATTAATCTTCATTGTCAAGATCAAAAGAGACCTTTTGACTTAGGTTTGACCAACCTAGTCGAACATTTTAGTTCATAAAAATGTTTTATATGTTCCCCAAGTTACCAAACACTTGTTATCTATTAATCAATTTGCCTAAGATGATAATTACTTTTTTAAGTTTCACCCATTTGATTTTGCTATTAAGGATCAAATGGCTCTGGACATCTTACTTCAAGGAATGAGTGAGAATGGATTATACAAGTTGCATTAGTCATCTTTGAATTAGGCTCATGCAATTGAAAATTTTTTTATTGAAGATTGGCATGCTAACTTCCAAACCTTGAATAAACTTGTTAATCAATATCATTTTCCTTGTAATAAAGTTTTAAGTAATTTAATTTTAAATGTTTCTCTTTCTTTCAAGGAAAACTTACCATGTTTTCGTTGCCACCTGTTATGTATTCCAGTAGTGAGCCATTATAATTAGTCTATTCTGATATTTAGGGTCCATCACCTTATACGTCTTATTTTATCCATTATTACTTTGTTCTTTTTATTAATGATTACACCAGGTTTACCTAGTTTTATCCATTAAACCAACATAGTGAGTTATTGTTCATTTTTTATCTGTTCAAAACATTTGTTGAAAAATGGTTTGAATCTAAATATAAGCATTACAATCAAATTTGGGAAGAGAGTATCGCAAACTGAATTCTTTTCTACATAAATATGGCATTGCTCATCATCTTTCTTATCCACACTCATGAACAAATTGGTATGGCCATGTGAAAGATTCATCATATTGTTGACATTAGTCTCTCAATGCTACTCATAGTAAAGTTCCATTCAAAATCTAGGTTCATGCATTTGATAATGTTGTTTCAATAATAAATTCTCTTCCAATACCAATTTTAGATAATCATTCTCCATATTGTCACTTGTTTCATAAACATTCCCAATATGATCAGTTTAAAGTGATTGGGTATTTGGGTTTTCCTTTAATATGTGCTTATAATAAATATAAATTTAGTTTTCATTCCACACCTTGTGTTAATTTGGGATTCTCTCCTAACATTTTGGCTAGGGGTGCTTATATGTTATCTTTAAGCATATATATATATATATATATATATATATATATATATTACAAGGCATTTGAAATTTAATGAGCAATCTTTTCCTTTTATTATTACTCCTTCTTTGCAAGCCTCTCCATCCTTATGTTTGGAGCATTCAAATTAGCTAACTATCATATATGTGGACCATTTTCACTCCTCTTTAGGTATATCTCTCAATCAATAGCCTTTACATGACATGCTACCAAACTTTTCTTTACCTTTTGAGTCACAAATCAACCCAAACTCTCCACCTACTCCTACACCTTCTATTGTGGTTGATCTTACACAATATCCTTCCCAATAAGCTTCAACTACTTAGTCCCATGAGCCTACCCAAACTCATTATATTATTCCTTACCCTACTACCATGCATTGCCGAGAAGCTCACCTAATTCATACCAAAAATAACAAATCCACTTGATTATCTTCATCATAAACATTCCCACTTGATTTCAAGTAAGTAAGATCTATTAAGGAATGGAATAATGCCATAATAGATGAATATGAAGCATTAATTGATAATCGTACATGGAATCTTGTTCCTTGTCCAACTGGTAAGAATATGGTTATTAACAAGTGGGTTTATCATACTAAATGCAATATGGATAGGTTAATTACACGTTATAAAGCCAGACTTGTTGCTTAGGGCTTCAATCAATATGTTAGTCTTTATTATATATAGACTTTTAGTCTTGTAGTTAATGCAATAATAATCAAACCATATTGAGTCTATCTATTCCTTATTATAGGCACCTCAGGCAGATAGATGTTTCCAATGCCTTCTTGCATGGAACTATCTAAGAGGAAATTTACATGAGACAATCAACTTGATTTGTTGATGCCATTAAGCTTGACTTTATCTGCAAGTTAAATAAATCTTTATATGGCCTCAAACAAGCTCCACATACATGGTCTCTTCGGTCAAGCATATTCCTTTTATCGTTGGGTTATGTGAATTCTAACGCTAATAGTTTATTATTTTTCAATCTTTGAGGGACAATCAAAATCTTTGTTCTTGTGTACATGGATGATATCATTATTACAAGAAACTCCATGGTTCTTATCGATGACTTTGTTAAACAGTTGTAATGTGAGTTCCCTATGAAAGATATGGATTTGTTACCCTATTTTCTTGGAATTCAAATTCACCATTCAACTGATGGTTTATATTTGTGTCAGCAAAATACATTTAGGATTTGCTAGATCGTGTTAGCTTGAAAAATGTTAAACCTTAGTCCACACCCATGGTTAGCCTCGCTGCCATTTTTAAAAGAGATGGGCAATTTACTTCTTGATGGAAATCACTACCGTCAAACGTTAGGTGCTTTGCAATATGTCATCTTAACTAGGCTTGAAATTGCTTTTTCAATAAACAAATTATGTCAGTTCATGCATTGCCCATCAGATGTTCATTAGCAAGTTGTCAAGCAACTTCTTTGCTATTTAAAAGGCATCATTCAACATGGCCTAAAGCTTGTTCATTCCTTAAATCATGATATTATATGCTTTGATGATAGCGATTGGGGTGGATGTTCAAATGATAGGCGATCTACTAGTGGCTATGGCATCTATCTTGGCAATAACTTAGTTTCCTAAGCATCAAAGAAACAACCTATAATTGTTAGATCGTCCACTGAAAGAGAATATAAAGTGATTGCAAATGCAACTGTAGATGCGTTATGGTTAAGAAGTTTATTAACTAAGATTGGTTTTAGTCCATTGATGTTTATTACCATCTGTTGTGATAATATGGAAGCTATATATTAGACAACTAATCAAAATTTTCATGCATGGACAAAACATGTAGATTTGGATTATCATTTTATAAGGGAACGTGTAAATACGAAGGAGTTTTTCATTAGGCTCTTATCTTCTAAAGAATAAACTATAGATATTAGAATAACCAAGCCATTGCCTTCTTCACAGTTTAAGATTCTACGACCCTTACTTTATGTTCAACACAATTCAGGTATTCACTTGAAGGTGGGATATCAATAGATAAGCATGATCCTCGATAATCTCTATATTTGAATTTTGTATTTTCCATGTAATCTATTAGTTAGTTATGCATCTGTATTCTATCTGTATTTTATTTAAGCAAGCCATGTACTTTGCTCACAAACGTAATATAATCTGATACAAAATTCTATTCTTTCAATTACCATAAGCTTGTCCATATATCATATCTCCACTACTTAATGTGAGTTTCTATGAATCAAGAAACAAAAGGATTTTAAACGATTGTAATGGGGTTGGGTTTTGGGTTTGATAAAAAGGAAATTTTGGGTGAAAAATTATCAAAGAAATTAATTAAATTGTTATGAATTCTAACCTTTTTGTTCTTAAATTACTGTCTCGATCAAATTTCTTTGCAAAACCTTATGATTAGAGTAGTCAATTTTCTTAGCAAAATGTTTATTCTGATTTTTTTTCTTTCTTTTTTTATTTCCTAAATCATTTTTGGCCTTTTTACATGAAAGAAAACATTGGTGATGAATGCCTCGGTTACTTACCATAAAATATATTAAGAATGTTTAGCATACTCATATGATTCACAACTGTTTGATATGAAGATAAACATTGATAATGAATATTCCCAGTTACTAAATACCAATACAGAGGAGTAAAACATGCAATAAAAATAGCTCAAGACTAATTTTCATTGCTATGCCAACTCAACTGATATCTTTTGATAAAGGATAAGGGAAAGTTAGAAAGGTTTAAGGCAAAATCAATGTGGTGCAAACAAAGAAAAGGTTAAAGCTTAACTTGGTTTTCCTAAGGGAATAACATGATGGTAGACTTTTAATTGGATTAAAGGGGCTAACCTGGACACCCATTTTGCTTTTTAATACATGAACTCATTAATGTGGTCTTAAAATGCATAATAATGCAAGTTTTAAAATAAGCAAAGCAAGTTCGAGAATCACTCAATAAAAACAAAATAGAGCAATAAAAGATAAAATGCTCATAGACTTAAAAGCTCACAATGAAGGTTTAATTGTATTAAATCTTGCACATTTGTCATTTAAATTAATTATCATAGTAAAGAACCACTCATCCAAGTAAAAAAAAAAAATCACTTAATCATGGTTACATCCTGTCTTGCAATTTTATCCTAAGCACATAGTTCATGACAATTCAAAATCATTTAAAAACAAATATTAAGTAGACATTCTAAAAGAAAAAGTTATTAAGCAAAGATTAAGGTATGCCAAAGTTAAAACATCATAAAATCTTTAATTACTCCCCCTACTTAAAACACACATTGTTCCTAATGTGGCGAAAAGAAGTTTACCCAAAAAATAATAAAAATAATAAAAATTGAAAAGCAAAGGAAACTTCCCTAAATGGAGGCATTGATGAGGGTGATGGCTGAAGGGAGAAGGGGACCCAAGTGCTAGAGGGTGATGACTCTATCTTTTACTATAGATAAAAAAAAAATGAAAAATAAGGTTAAAACATAATAAGGGATAAGTTGTTAAAAAAAAAAAAAAGGCAAAAGACTTATGTAAATAAGTTGTGGGCACGGTTTAAATTGGCAAGGGGATAAAACAAAATAGAAGACTTAATGGAATAAGTCATGGGCATGGCTTAAGCTGACAAGGGAATATTCTCATATGTACAAAAAGTCGTGGGAATGCCTTATTAAAAATAATCCCAAAAATTTATTAATTGATTTTTATTAAGAATAAAATATCCATGTGATATTAAAGGGTATCATAACATTAATTAAACTAAAAAAGCACAGAATTACAAAGTGTTAGGTTGCCTTCCAACAAGCGCTCTTTTAAAGTCACTAGCTTGACTTGACTTCTCTTTTTAAAGGATTTTGTACTGAAAGAGTGGATGCATAGCAAATAGGTTGTTCCTTTAGCACATTTTTCAATTTTTCTCTCTAAACACCTATTAATTTAGATAAAACAATCACAAGTAAAGTTGAGTTCTCTCTGAAGAATGTACATTTTAAATAAGGAGGCAAAGGTTAAGTCCTAAAATTGAGGGTGTTTCCACGGAGGATCATAATTGTTTGGTAGAAGTTGATTCTTTCAAAGGTAAAAATTTCTTTTCTCTTAGCTTGAATCCTTCTTGACCTGCCTCCGAGTAATTGAATGCCTTCTTATGTTCTTCATCTAAGACCTACGCATCATCACAAGAATTAAAAATAATAGTCTTTAAAGGATCATCTAATTTCAATATATTTGCTTTATTTGCACACACATCAAAGCAATCAATTACATTTATTTCATGTTTAATTGTGTCAAGATGCTTCATTGATTTAAACACATTAAATACTGCTTCTTTACCATTGATTCTAAGAATAAGCAAACTTTTTGTATATCAATTAAAGCATTATCGGTAGAAAGAAAAAGGTCTACCTAGAATTAAAAGCATTACCCAATCTTCCTATATATCTAACATAACAAAACCAATCGGTATAATAAACTTACGCATCTTAACTAAAACATCCTCTACTACTCCCCTAGGATATTTGATATATTAGTTAGCTACAATGGCACTAAATTTACACTAGCACCTAGATCATATAAAGATTTTTCAAATTCAATATCTCCAATAGTGCAAAGAATAGAAAAACTCTTTGGATCCTAGAGTTTTAAGAGCAATTTATTTTGGAGAATTTTTGAGCATTCTTCATTAAGCTTCACCATCTCACACTCTTTTTATCTCCTTTTATTGGAAATTACATCCTTCTAAAATTTGGCATAACTTGACATTTGTGAAATTGTATCAAGAAGAAGAATATTAATATGTACCTTTTTAAACACCTATAAAATTTAATCAAATTGATTATCCAAGTTAGCTTTTAAAACTCTTATGGGGTAAGGAGGAGGAAGTATAATATCATATAAATTAAGTTTAGGTGTACTCCCTTTGGTCTCCATTAATGAATCATCAACCTTTTTCATGCTCCTCATTTTCTCTTGTATTTTTTTTAATTTCTCCAATTGTTCCTTCACTTTGAATTCTTCTCAATATTTCTAGGGAACTAAATTTCTCTTCTTTCGGATATCATGTTAACCAATTGTCTCACTTGTACTTCTAACTTCCTAATAGATGTCTCATATTTTTGAAACCTTACTTCAGTGTATTGATGAATTTAGTAATTAAATCCTTCAAAATTTTCTTCTTTTATTGTGGTGATTGTTGTTATTGAAATTTAAGGGGTGCCTTTAGTTGGTTATTAGTCTAAGAAAAATTTGGATGGCTCCTCCCTCTCGAATTATATGCTTTTGAATAGGGATTAAAGCTCAACCTGTCATCATGAGAAATAAAATTAACACTTTCATAAGAAACAAAAGGATTTCCTACCTAACAATCAAAACTCGAATGTCTCATTTGACCACAAAAATTGAATGAATCAAAAGTTGAAATTATTGTAGCACTGAGATTTTCTATTTGTTTATTTAAAGAAGCAAGTTAAGCAGAAAAAACAATAAAAGAATCAACATAATGCACTCTAGATCTTCTTCGATCAATTTTACCATTATTCCATTAGTAGTTATTGAAAGCCATCTCCTCTACTAATTCAAAAGCTTTGTCAGAAGATTTTTCGATTTTCATATCAATATAGAAAAGTGATTATATAAAATATAGCAAATTAATGAAAATTAATTCTCGATTTTGTAAAGAGCTTATTTTAAGATATTTTTAGGGTGTCTTTAAGTTTTGGGTTCTTGTTTAAACTTGTAAAGGTGTTTGAAGTTTTTTATTGTTAAGTGTTGGAGTTTGAGTTTTTCTTATTAGAACTTGCTTGGAATTAGAAATGAAGAGTGCATAAGGGAGGTTCAGTTGCCGAACATAAGTTTTACTCATCATCACAAAACTTCAAGGAAATCAAACCACAATTAAATTGAACTAAATTAGTTTAGTTCTTATATTGAATTTAATTCAGTTTAAATTGTATTTTTTTTAAATATTTGGTTTTCATTTTTTAAATTAAATTGATTGTTCGCTGACTTTTATTTAATTATTGGAGAAAGTGAATTCAATCTTGATGGTGAGAATTGTTCACAAGATGTTTTTATTATTAAAGAAAGAAAAAAAATGAATATAGATATTTTAAAAAAATAAAATATAAAAAATACCTTGTGATTTTATATTTTTATAGAAAAATATTATGTGATTTTATATTTTATACTTTAAAACTTGTAAATTTTTTGTGATAATTTAAGCCTAAGATTCTGTTAGCACTTTTAAGTACAACTCGTTAAGACCATTAAAATTTGAAGTAAAATTTTATTTTTAAATGGTTTTAGAATTTTCACGTGTCTTTAAATTTTGTAACAATAATTAACAATAAATTTTCATATATTTTAATTATTGTTCAAATATATTTTATACAATTTTTATTTTTATTAAAATTTAGATTCAATTAGATATCTTAAAAATTTAAAGGCCTAAAATGAACAATTATTCTAAATTTTTGACGGTACTAATGAGTTTGGCCTAAGGGATAGTCATGGTTTAATTAACTGAATCATAAACATTCGAGAAATCAGTTAGTTCCGATTAGAAAAAAATTTGAACCGAAAACCAAATACCAAATCGTTATTATAAAAAAAATATCGATAAATCAATTTTATATATATATATATGTTATTTTTTAATATAAAAATTGAAAATTGAACTGAAATTGAAAAACCATTAAAATTTAAACTGAAACTGCCGAATCAATTAATCCATTTTTTTTTTATTTGGTTTGGATAGATTTTCATTCGATTTTAGTTTATCAGTTTTTCTTACCCCAAATGATAACATATCATAATTTACGGGTCCAAATAATGATAAAGAATTTCACACATTTTAATGTATAGAAGTGTGAAATTACATGAACTTTTCAATACTTAAAAAAAAAAAAAAAAAAAAAAAAAGAATCCTTAATGGCCAAATCCTCTAGAGCTAGTGGCCAAGATCGCCTTCCCTTAGATTTCTCTGTAATCACCTAGAAATAACGTTGTATTCATGTAAATTCAAGTGCGTGAAAGTGAGGATCATTGCATAAAGAAATAGAGTTAGAATTTCTTGTCATGACTTACTGTAGAATTAAGTTGAATTTTCCTCAAAAAAAGCTGATTGAGTTTGGCAAATAACGACTGAAAGTTGAATGGAAGTTTTCCATTCTATGGCAACGTTGTTAGATAATTCAGTATGCTCCTTTTTTCCCCCTAGACCATAATTCTCCAGTCCAAATTAATTTAAAGTAATAACTAATTCTAATGCATAGGGACCCCTTGTGTTTTGGGTTCAATTCCTCTAAAATGCAAGCTGTGCTCTTGATGGATTTATAATTATATAAACTATTTTGATATCTGGTATAAGTTGTAATTTTTTTTATCTGTCTTTCTTTATTTTTCATTAAAAAAAAAAAAGTCATGTATATTGTAGAAGCGATTTAACCATATAACACCGATAAAAAAAAAAAAAAAAAAAAAAAAAAAAACCCAGAGTCTACCTCATAGATTTATAGATTCACTAATTTGATCATGCTATATATGAGAATATATTGTAATCTTTAAAATTCAAAGTATAATCGCTATTCACTCAACACATGACATGGTTTATGTAGAGGGTTTATGATAGTACATTGAAGATCAGTACCGGTGAAGAATTTCTCCTCACAAGATTTAGTTGCTGCCATATCATATCTCCACTATCCAGACAAAAGAAAAATCTTTAAGGGCCCTCAATTTCGACTTAAAGTTAGGGGTGCTAGTTTCTAGTCGAGTTTGAAAATTTGATTTGAATCTTTCTCAACCAAAAACAAAAGCAAAAAGGCCTAATCTAGAAGAAAACCCAAAATAACCCCAACACGAAATGACCAACAAATTTTCGGATCAAACTTAACAAGATTGTGCAATAACTAAAATTGATATTATCATGATCCAAAATAAAAATGATCCAATTTAAATTATAAAATATTAATTTTAAAATTAAAATAATTTTTTAATTAAAAACTCAAAATTATAAATGATTCAACTTAATTCAAATTTTAAAAATGATCATAATTCCTCTATATATCTTGACTTGTGATCTGATATAAATAAGTTTGAAAAATATGAACCGAAAATGATCTAAAGGGGAAGTTACATTGTAGCTAACGGGGAAATTGCTCCCCTTATTTGGCTAAAGTTTAATATCATTCTATTTTCTTTTAAAAAAAATTAATATGTCCCTCTTCTTATGTACAGTTTGACCTTTTGCCTCCCATAAAATAGAATTTGACCCCTTACTTGTATTTTAAAAGAAAAAAAAAATATAACGTCTATTTTGTACATGAGAACTAAATATTAGATTAAAATAAACTAAACTAAAATAAATTATCAATATTATAAAAAAACTTCAATTATTATAAGAATTAAGTAATTTTTTGATTATTTGATTATAGTTTTTCTATTTTATATTTTTTGTGTATAGTTCTAGTTCAATGATATGTTTATTTCATTGCTTGTTTGAAAATATTAATAATCATGTTTATGCCATGATGAGTTCCGTTTTAATAAAATAATGATAATGGAGAGTTTTTTAGATGTTATATTGGATTTTACAATAATTTGAAGGTTAATGGATCAAAAATCATAAGTATGACCTAATTATAATTTAAATTTTATAAGTTATCACTTAAAAGGATAATTTAGATTTTAAAATTTTCAATTAAATTTTCTAATGTCTAAATATAATTTCAATTATAAAATTTTTTTTATGAAATTTAAGATTGATTGATTATTTTAATTATAATTTCAACTGTCAGTTATTGTATATCTAATAATTATATTTATAAATGCATTTCAATGAGTAAGCTTTTCTTTTATTTTGTTTAGTAATTTAATTGACAATTTTCTCATACATAGATACCGTATATGCTTCTTTATTTTTTTTATTTTATCTAATTTTCAAGTTTTTATATATAATTATTCTCATATTTTCAATTTTACTAAAATTCTTTTATCATGCCATACATACCTTTTTTTAAAAAAAAAATTTAAATCATGCAATCTGTTTAGCACCTCTAATTTAAACTTTTACAATGAACGGCTTATAATCAGCTCTCTTAAGAAATATTTTTAAGGAAAACGCAATACTATTATTCTCAAGTAAATGATCTTATGCCAAGAGAAATAGTCCCCGATAACAACAGCTAACTATAACATAAAAGCAATATTTGCCACTTAGAAATTCCAATTCTATTTGAAAATTCAGGTGGCTATAACTTTATGAGAAACTTCCCAGTTCATATTTTTCAGTCAGTAATGAAATTTCTTACCAAGAAACTTCCACCAATTTTCAATGATGTAGCCTCTACTAATCGAAGCAAGCCAATAATGCATTAATTAGCTGGATTATTGACCCTAATTTCCTTATTACACCTGGAATATTGACTGTAAAGTAGGTTCCAAACAGTCATTGCCATTAATTTCCTGGATGTTGCCAGGAAAGGATATTTCATGTTTTCTTATTTGCAATCTCAAATAAGAGACTAAGTAGGCCAGCACAACCATACGAGTCACAATGAACGGCACATGAAACGCAGGACTTGCTTGCGGCTACCAAGATTATTATGATATGCGTTGCAAAAGTTAAGTCACTCTTCCAAACCTACTAATTGATACTGAAATTTGGCCGTTCATGGAAAGAAAAAAGAGTTGGAGTTAACAGAGGGTATATCATGTATGACTACACTGCCAATAGGCTTATTGTTCCGTGGATAATATTGGGATGGCGATGGAGTTGAGTAATTTTGTACATACGTTCCAATTCTTACCTATGAACAATGATTTCACTCTTCTCAGCCAAAAAAAAAAGGGATTTGAATAATACTTAAAAAGTTTTAGAATAGATTTAAATTTATAATAAAATGTTTTGTATTGTTTTTTGATAGAATTTAGATTTAAGTCTTCAGATATTCATTGTTTGAAATAGAATATATAATAGATTCATATTTGATAGCCCTCTCAAGCTCACTTTTGTCCTTTTGTAGGTTGATACATTACAGTTTGAGATCAAAGGTCATCAATTGGCGTCATCTGCAAGGATTTTATCTCCTTCATTTCCTTTAAACACATACCCTAATTTGGAATAGAAAATGGCCAACCCATCCAGAAACATACCTCATCTCTCCCTCAAGGAAGTTTCTCTAGGAATGACAACACATCGAAGGCCACCACAAATCCCTAGAGAGCCAATCATACCTCTATGTTTCTTTTTATCAAGAGACTTACCTGATTCATCTTTGTCTAGCTTTATTGATGCACTCATTGGAGTCTCAGCTACCTCGCATCCATCCATGCCAAACCTTTTGAGTAGCTCATTTGGGTACTTGGCTTGGTTGATGAAGATGCCCTCTTTGGTTTGCTTGATTTGAAAACCAAGGAAGAACTTGAGATCACCCATCATGCTCATTTCAAACTCCCCATTCATACACTTGGCAAACTCTTCACAAAGAGATTCATTAGTAGCACCAAATATAATATCAATTACATAGATTTGCACAATGAGTGTATCCTTGTTATGCTTTTTCAGAAACAATGTTGTCAACTTTTCCTTTTTCAAAATCAGTTTGTAATAGAAATGAACTAAGCCTTTCATACCAAACACTTGGAGTTTCCTTTAAACTATATACGACCTTAGTCAATTTGAAAACATGGTTGGGAAAAACATGTGATTCAAAACTTGGAGATTGTTCAACATAAACTTTCTCTTCAATAAAATCATTTAAAAATACACTTTTCACATCCATTTGAAAAAGTTTAAAGTTCATATCATATGCAAATGCTAAAAGAATTCTAATGGCCACTAATCTTGCTACAGGGGCAAATGTTTCATCATAGTCAATGTCGTCCTCTTATTTGTAACCCTTAGCAACCAGTCTAGCTTTGTTTCTAGTGATGATACTTTGCTCATCTAACTTGTTCCTAAACACCCACTTGTAACCTACAATTAGATGTTCTTTAGGCCTAGGTACAAGTTCCCAAACTTTCTTTATCTCAAATTGGTTAAGTTTCTCTTGCATAGCAATCACCCAACTTTCATCATCTAGAGTCTCATCAATTGACTTTGGCTTAATTTGAGAAATAAAAGCAAGATTATTATTCAAAGCATGCAATTGAGTTTTAGTACTTACTCCCTTTATCGTTTAACCAATGATAAGATCCTTTGGGTGATCCTTAGAGTATCTCCAATCCATGGGGAGTCCTTGAGCTTGGTTCTTTTATTGTGGTTGAGCTTGCTCCACTTCTTAAGGTGGCTCAAGATCTTCAAGATCAATCACATTCTTCTTAGATGTAAAGTTGAGCTCCAATTTTTCAAAGTCACCTACAAGATCATCAATAAAAGTACATTTCCCAATATCAAGTTTACTAGACTCATTAAACATAACATTTATAGACTTTTTAACAACCATAGACTAAAGACCCCATAGGCTCTGCTAATGGTCGAATAGCCAAGAAAAATACCTTTATCAGTTTTTGAAGCAAAATTTCCAATATTCTTGGTATTTAAAATGTAGCATTTACAATAAAATACTCTAAGATATGAAAGCTTGAGTTTTCTTCCATTCCATAGCTCATAAGAAGTTTTATTTAGAATGGGTCTTTTGAAAACACAATTTGTAATATAACTTGAGGTACTTATGGCTTTGGCTTAAAAGAAATTTGGCAAAGAATACTCATTAAGCATAGTTCTAGCCATCTCTACCAAAGTTTTATTTTTTCTTTCTATAACACCATTTTGTTATGGCATTCTAGGAGTAGAAAAATATGACAAATTTCATTCTCTAGGTAATAGTTTTCAAAAGATTCATTTTGAAATTCTTTTTCATGGTCACTCCTAATAGAAGAAATGAAGTAACTTTTTCATTTTGAACTCTTTCGGCAAAACTTTTGAAAGCATCAAAGTGTCACTTTCATGAGCAAGGAAGGAAGCCCAAGTGAACTGAGAGTAGTCATCAACTATGACAAATGCATATTGTTTTCCACCCAAGCTAGCATTCCTAGTAGGTCTAACTAAGTCCATATGAATAAGTTGAAGAGGCCTAGAAGTACTTACAAAATTTTTGGCTTTATAGGATGTTTGGTGTTACTTCCCCATTTGACATGGTCCACTTATCTTGTCCTTGGTGAACTTAAGCTTTGGAAGAACTTCTATTAGCTCTCTAGATAGATGTTGTAGAAGCTTCATACTAGAGTGTCCTAGTCTTCTATGCTAAAGCCAAGACTTATTGCTAATAGAAATAAGACACTTAAAGGATTGATTAGCCAAATAGTCTAAGTTAATTAAGTCGACATTGCCTCTCCTTTCACCCTTAAAGACTACCTTCTTATCCACTAAGGTGGTAACCCAACATTCTCTAGGATCAAAGGTGACTTTGTTACCTTTATCGAATAATTGACTTACACTCAATAAATTATGTTTCACTTCCTCAACCAAAAGAACATTCTCAATGAGAGAACAACCTTTCTTACCAATAATCTCAATGCTAATTACATTACCCTTGGAATTGTTCCTAAATATGACATTGCCACCATCCTTCTTTTTAATGGCTATGAATAGCTTGTTATTTTTGGTCATGTGCTTTGAGTACCCATTATCCATATGCCAATCATTTTCTTTCTTGGTGGCTTCCGAGCATTTCTATAAAACAAAAACATTTCATCTTTGTTTAGGTACTCAAACATACTTAGGTCCTTAAGGGGTTAGGCTTAGAAGGGTCCTCCAATTTGAGGTGTGCCTTCCTAATGTAGCAAAAGACATTAATATGTCTATACCTCATGCAATAATGGCATTGGAGTTTAGAGTTGTAAGTCTTTCTCTTATGCATTACCTTAGTATAAGTACGAGGCCTTCTCACACTTTGAGTATGTGTATGCATGCAAGAGCATGAGTGATGAGAAGTATAAGAGAAGTCTTTATGTGTGTGTGTGTGTGTATGTTTGAGCAAGTCTTTTTGAGTACAAATATGCATGGTTAGCTCTTTAAAGCTTAGCTCTTGAGCCTTGTGGTGCCTTTCCTTTGCTCTTAGGCATAGGTGGCTTGGTACTTTTAGCACTTTTCTTCCCAACAACCTCAATACTATAAGTTTTGAGATGTAGATGCTTTAATGAATATAGAAGAAGAAGATGTAGATAAAAAAAGCTTCATTGAAGCCTAAACCATGTCTCACTGAGGGTGGTCTTTGAGATATAATAAGTGTATCCAAAGTTTTTTTTTTCCCTTTATGAATTTAGAGATGGAATTTCTAAGTTCAATGACTTCACCTTTTAAAAAGTCATTTTCTTTTCTCAAAGAATCATGAGAGGATGAGGTTTTAGAAAGATTTTTAAAGATTTCTTGAGTTTTTCATTAGAAGTTCTCAAGTCAATTAGAAAAATCATTTAAATCTTTAAATTCATCCACAATTTTTAAACCTTTTTTCTTGTAGATTTTCATTTGAGATTTGTATTTATCACATCTCAAGGTTAGAGCTTTAAGAAGTTTATCTTACACTTAATCCAATGCATCATAATCACTACGAAAGTGTGAAAAAGTTTTTCCTCATTAGAGAAGTCCTCCTTAGCCATAAAACATAGGTTGGAGACTTCTTCATCATTTTCTTCCTTACTTGAGCTATCATCCCAATTAGTCTTGAAGTTTTTCTTCTTGTCTTTGTCTCACTTCTTATTCTTTTTCTTCAACTTGGGACAATTAGATTTGATGTGCCCTTCCTTCCCACACTCAAAGCAAGTCATATCATTCTTATTTTCTTTGAAGTTAAGAGATGCCTTTTTAAAGTTTAGACTATCTTTTCTCCTTTTGATGAGTTATTTTGGTGCTCCTTGAGAGCATTACTAGCTCATCTGTCTCCTTTTCACTTTCATTACTATCACTAGAGGTAACTTCAACCTCCTTGTTTTTGCTTTAAGACTTGAGAGCAAAACTCTTCTTTTCTACTTTTTCATTCTGGTCTCTTTGTCCTCTTAACTTCTTCATTTCTATCAACCTTCCTTATGGCTAGCTTATGAGTGAGTAGCTTGCCAATAAGGATATTCATTGGCACCTTTCCAATCTTTAGATTGGATTCTTGGATACTATAAATTCTAGCACCAAATTTTTTAAGAGAAAGAGATTTAAGTATTTAAGTGTTTACCTCATCGTTTGTAAGAATCTTTCAAACTTTTTCATGTTTATGACAATGAAGAGGAGTCTATTGGTCATATCAGTGATGCTTTCATTGTCTTTCATCATGAAGAGCTCCTACTCCATCAAATATATCTCCAACCTACTAGATTTCATAATGGTTATGCCTTCACGGTATTTCTTCCAAATTTCATGTACGGTTAGGCAACGTTGAACTCTACCAATCGCTTCTCTTAACATTGGGCTTAGTAGAATAGTCATTGCTCTATTGTTCTTACCATTGAACTTTCTATGAGCCTCCACTCATTCTTCTTTTAGAATAAACTCTTCACTTCCATTCACCACCTTAGTTGGTGTCTTTCATTCTGTGGCTACAACATCTCACAAATCCATAACATCACTATCTAAGTAGATCTCTAATATACACTTTCAAGGAGTATAGTTGAATCCATCGAAGAAAGGTTTAAGATGAGTGTGGATTCCTTCTTATGCCATGATCTTTCCTCATAGAATTAAGGTTTGGATTGAGGTCAATCTCTTGTACCACTTGTTGGCTCTTGTGCAATTAGAAGGGGGGGTTGAATTATGAGAAATTCAAATTTTGAAGAGAATGTAATCAAGATCAAATTAAAGAAAGGTAGTAGGAGAAGAGAGAACATAAAGATTTAGTGGTTCAGGTGTTGACAAACCCTACATCCACTCCTTAACTATACCAATTGGGTATTTCACTAAACACTAAATGGTGTTTTAGAATTTTACACCTAACTTTATAACGTGTTTTGCAAAGACTCTCACATAACTTTATACAAGTGTTTTTTCCAAAGGCTTACACTTAAACCTATCCAAGAGTTTTTTTTATAGATCATTCTTAAACCCAATCCCAAAAGTGTTTAAAGGCTCACACCAAACCTATTATAACTCAATTACAAAGAGTAAATAAGAGAGGGAGTTAAGAAATTAATTTGCAAGAGTTTGGCCTTAGTAAACGCCATTCTCTTGCATTTAAGTTTATTTGGTGGAGTATTTATATGTTACATCCACCAAATAGACGTTAGAGATGAAACTATCTCTATATCTCAAAAGTTGAAGGTAAAATCCTACATTTAATGTTTGTCAGACAAAAGTCATGGTAACAATTCAAGTTTAGCTCTGGATCTTGCTCATTCACGATCAAGATCTTTAATTGTGTCTAATGGCTAGTTACACGTAACACTACAACATTGGCTCATCTAAAAATCTAGTCATTTAGACCCTCTAAGAAAAGCTGAAGGTCACAGGCACTAACTCTAAGTCGCGGGCACTACTAAGGTCATGCTGGCAATGTTGTTCGTTACCATCACTGCGAAATAGAATGGAGCTTTGGAGGTATGGAGATTGATAGGTCATAGTCGCTACCCTGGAATTTGCTATCGCGATTTTTGGTTCTTTAGCAAATCATTTAACACATGGTTTAGTCTGGTGGATGCTTGAAATCCCTTTAAGGCCATTCAAAGATTGAGGTCGCGACTATCACTGTGACTGAGATAACAAATCACTTTGGACAGAAAATGTCATGCATTTCTTGGAGTAGTAGTCACTATTTATTAACAACGGTCATGATTTATGAGTAAACTTTGCTTTTTTGCTCCATTCAATTTTTAATGAAATTCTAACTTCATTTTTGCATTCAAAACACTTAGAAAATTTATTAAAATGATTCAATCTATGTTGTCAAGATCAAAAGAGAAATTGACATAGGTTTGACCAACCTAGTCTAATAAATAGTAATTAATATTTAAATATTATACTTATTGTGATGAAAAATCAAGTACTATTAATAGTAATTAATATAATATTAATATTTTAATTTTACGATCATATAATGTCGTCGCTATTTATTCATCTTAATAAAAGCTAGATTTGAAAAAATCTTGTTATACTCTAATATGACTCAATTTTCATTTCCTATATTCCTTTATTTTTTCCATAATAATAACATATCTATAACAAAATAAAAAGATAAAAAAGAATTGCAATAAGTTCAATAATTGTAATAACATTAAACTTTATATATATATATATATATTACAAACAAAGGTCTTTACTATAGTACTAATTGTTTCATCAATATATTAAAAATTAGGCCCATTCCCCTTAAAAAATAATTATATATGTCCAAAAAGAATTGCTTATTGTAGCCAAAATGTATGTAAACAAAAAAAGCGCTAATCCGTAGGTGGCATTATTTGCATAATGTTCTTGTTCTTTAGCATTTGTAGAAACAATATGAAAGATACCAAATTTTCAATACATTATAGATGATAAAGCTAAAACATAGACTATTATTGTATCCATTATTAAGACTCAATTTAAGATATCTACCTTAAAAAGGTCTGCAAAAGTTATAGATCAAATAGTAAGGCTGCCATGTACACTTAAAATAAAAGATGATAAGAGTCTGCAAAAAAAAAAAAAAAAACACTTAAACTTCTCTCAAAATGAAAAGTTAGGAAGGAAAAAAAAATCAAAGGTTTGATACATATTTAACTATCTATATAATTCACACAATTTGAGTTTATTTATCAAGGTTTTAAATATGTGAGAACACTTTTGAGAGGCTATCAATGAAGAAATAAACATTGTTAGGTGTGTAGACTCCAATAATAAGGAGAAATTTAAATTAAAGATATAAAAAATGAATTTTCAAATAAAAGATAAAATAAAATATATTGTGACTCATGCAAAAATAAAGGTAAATCAAATGATACCTTATTCAAGCAAAGTCTAAATTATTTATTGGCCTAGTGCACCAAGAAGGGGGGTTGAATTAATGGGAGATTAAAAATTAAAAAGAAAGGTTAAGGTGTTTGGAGAATTAAGGAGTAGAGAAAATGAACACAAAATGTTTATAGTAGTTTGGGTGTTAACAAAACTTACGTCCACTCTCCAATTCTTTACAATTAGGTATTTGACTTAACTAAAGTGGTATTTTTAAGCTCACACTAACTTATACAACTTGTGTTTTATGACTCACACAAAACCCTTACAACTTGTGTTTTTAGGCTCACACAAAATCTCTCACAAGTGTTTTGGATGGACTCACACTTCAACCTCTTACAAGAGCTTAATAATCTAAGCTAACTCTTAACCTACTTATAAGGGTGTTTAATGCTAACACCAAACAATCAATAACACATAAAGAAGAGTAAGAAGAATGAGTAGCAAATTGGCAAGAGTTTGGTTATAATAAATGGAACTCTTTTGCATTTACATCTGTTTGGTGGAGTATTTATAGCCAACATCCACCAAAGAGACGTTACTAAAAAACTATCCTAAATTCTCCAAGTTGTGCTAGGTATATTTTGCATTAAATGCTTGTCAGACGAAAGTCGCGGTCGCTACTGGTATTTTACGGTCGTGATTTTCCAAAATTACACTATGGAGCCAAAAATCAATGTAGAGAACCTCGTTCTGTGTCCAACGGCTTGTCCATGTATCCTTCACCCATTGGTTGTCCAAGAAATATAGTCGTTGTGTTTACCAACAACTCAAAAGTCACGGTAGCGATTTAACTTTCTCTTGGGTGCGACTGAGACCACAAATTCCTCTGTTTGTTGAGGAGACAACACCTTCTTTAGTCGTGGTCATGATAAATGGTTTGCCCTCACAATTTTTGATTTTCCAACGGTTGTCTTGGACACTTGGCGTGCTATGACTATGGCTTTGGTTCCCTCATTTGTTACTATGAAATTCATGGTCGCGACCTTGGACGCGAATGACACTACGAATTCCTCTGTGAATAAACCAAGCTCCCTTCGGCTGAGTTGCGGCTGCGAATTCGTCCGTGAATTCTTCTGGCCTAGCTCCATCCATCCTTATTGCAAAGTTGTGATCGCGATTTAGGGAATACTGACCTCAAATTTGGATGTTCTTCTTAAAGATGGAGATTTTAACTTCCATCCAACTTTCAATGAAGAAATACCTTACAAACTATAAAACAACACTCAAACAAATCATTAGAACTAATCAATTTTCATTGTCAAGATTAAAAGAAGTTTATGACTTAGGTTTGACCAACTTAGTCCAACATCAGTAATAAATAAAAAATAATAGATTCAAGGACACCTTAGATTCACCATTTGCATGCTGAAAATTGAAAGATGAGGACACATTTAACATTTAAATTAGGTAGAAGAGACCTAATAAGTAGATTGGGCAATGCCTTTTAATTTATATGCTCTAGTAAAATCAATAAACATATGCTTTAATGCTAGGCAACAAATTTTCAAGTTGCTTGGTTTGAAATATTACATAAATTATGAGATGTCGCAAGTTGGCAACCATTACCTCTAAGGCATAATAATAACAATTGTTTGATTTTAAAGGAATGCACAAAAAATTACTAGTAGAAACACAACACAATCCATATGCTAATAAGATAACTAATTTAATAGTCACACAAAAATCAAGTCTAATTCTACTATATGAAAAAACACACTATTACCATCTTTTTCCTCCACAAAATGAATTTCCTACAAAACAACAAACATAGCTAGATTAAAAACATAGAATGCAAACTAAATTGAAATGCAGATTAAGAAATGAAAATATTTATCAAAAAAAGAGAGAGAAAATCACAATAGAACAAAGAAATCAAGAAAAACTCAACTAAAAAAACCAAGTAGGTATGACAACAAAGGTAACCTCCATTTACAAACAAAAGAAATACTAAACACTAACTTTCTTTGTATTAGCAGGCAAAAACTTACATAATGAAATACTAAAATGTTAGCTTTCTTTTCCATTTTTCCTTTGTTTCTCAGTAACCAGATAGTAACAAATTTGTCAAAAACAACAACAATAAGAGTTA
Source organism: Omphalea diandra (assembly GCA_949677035.1). Lineage (NCBI taxonomy): Eukaryota > Viridiplantae > Streptophyta > Magnoliopsida > Malpighiales > Euphorbiaceae > Omphalea > Omphalea diandra. The sequence continues at coordinate 46,023 of CATIWR010144685.1, forward strand.
AAACTTGCGTAACATAATAAACTATTAATTTATCATTTTAAAATAAATAAAATAAATAGACAAAAGTCGGCCTATATACACTCAATTTCATTTCCTATATTGTGTTTTCTTTAATAATGTTTTCTTAGCAATCAAACAAGAGGGAAAAAAAACATGAAATGCAACAACTAATTATGGAAAAACACAGGGGTCAGAGTAATTAACCCATCCAAATATTAGAAATCGAATGCATGGTACTGTATTATTGTTCCTCTTTACCCGCAGTATTTCAACTAAAGAATGCATTTGTATTAGCATAGCACATTTCCACTAAAATTCTACTAATTAATATTCAAGCAACTACAAAGCACACCATTTTTACTGAATTCATGTCTAAGAATATGTAAAAAGATTAAAGATTTACCACTTTTTACTAAATTCACACAAACCCAAAATATATAATTCATCCATTCACAAACAAAATCAAAACTTAACTTGCAACCCAAAAGAGGCCAAAGTCAAACCAACCCACCAATTATTTTTTCCTTATTTGTTTTAACTTTACCTTTATAATGATAATAGACAACAAATGAAAATAAGGGGTTTGTAAGTAAAATTAAAAGGACTAACTTGATCCTCCTATTGTAGCACAAATACTAATGTTAGTTCTCTATAGTTGAGACTATAGGCCAACACTCAACTCTCCCATTTAAATTTATTCACTAGCCAATATAGCCCATGTGAAACCTAATGTTTGTTTTTTTTCAATCCTTTAATGGCAAGTAGCTAACCATTTTTGCCACTACTTATAGAGATAACTAATGGGTTGATTTTAACTGTTCAATTAAGCATGTCAACCATCAATTTTTAGGTAAATTTATTCCAAAATATGAAAAAGTAAGGCAATTAAACTAAAAAAAAAAAAAACATAACCTAAATTTATAGCTTCTCAATTTAACCCACAAACACCTTTCAAATTCAAATCAATCAAACAACTTAAAAGATATTAAAATCTACCTCACAACCTTAGTAGATAAGACAAAAGGAAGAAAAAAAATAGAGTCAACTATTGATTATCTTCACCAACAGTGAACACTGTTATTCCTCATTATGGTATTCAATCTTGAAATACAGGGCCAACCGCTGATTATCTATGTGCGAAGGGGACTCTTGATGAAATTTCAAAGCGATCGATTAAGACTCTTTCTTATCTTAGTTCCATACGCGTTTATGTTTGTTCAATTTTGTGCGTCAAGCATTCCAATCGATTCTAGATGAAATGTGAAAAGAGAATGAGAAAAGAAAGCAAAAAAAAAAAAAAAAGAGAACTAAAGAGAGACAAACTCTTTACAAGAAGGAATAAAGGTAAGACAAAGGCTTTTTTTTTTTTTTTTTGGCAAAAAGCCCTTTATTTTTCATTTTTTTTTATTATAAGTCTAAGATCTTGTGTGTTTGTTCCACCACATACTTTCTAATTATGATGGGAAGTAAAATGGACTAACGAACAAAATTATTTGTCATCCTTACATTTTAGTAAAACGTTAGGGGTACTAAAGCTAGTCCTTATTACTGACCTTATAAGGATGACTTTTGCTGGTGGTCACTAAAACTTGGTCGCAAATAAGCAGTTTCTAGTAGTGGAAGACGGGATAAGACCAGTAGTGGTAAAATAGGTTCACCCCTAAGAGAAGATCTTATCTGAGAAAGTCGCAGACTTGAAGAATACCTACTCCAAGGAGAAAATAGGTGAAGAGGGACAAGAATTTGTTAGAGGTAAAATTCTAATATGGATTAAGAAAAATGAATATAACATCTAGTATCCCTCAAAGGTTAAACCCAAAAAGTGTGCCCAAAGGTAGAAAAGTGACCAAAAAAGCTCCTAGTAGGGGTCATCAATGTCATTATGAGGGGAGATCAGCCTAAAACAAATGGAAGGACACATTCTCACCTTGAGGTATTCATGGTAAGCTTAAAATAAGCTCTATGCCATAAATATCATTTGGACCAAAGGATTAGAATGTATTCAGGGTTTATCCAATGGTGCCTTGGTAATTAAAAGGGTAATCAAGAATTATTTAGTGAAAAGACACCTAGTAGATAAAGGCAGTATTGTAAATATACTAATAGAGTGGGCATACTGGGAGATGGGAGGCACCTTAGCTACCCTTAAAAGTGTTAACAAACCCCTAGTGGGACTGGAAGGAAAATAACTAAAGTTTGTAGGAGCCACTATCCTGATGGTAGAAACGACAGATAAGTGTTCAGGCATCACCTCCGGTGTAATGACTTTGTTTAATATCATAAATGAAGAATTTCCATAAAATGGTATCCTTGGCAAGCCCTATTTATATGAAATAAGAGTGGTACATAACATCCTGCATCTATCCATAAAGATACTTATGGAGTGGTGACCATATGAGGAGTTCAAAGGATGGCTTATGAGTGAAACTACACAGCTGTTCATTAAGAAGGTTTGTAGTTATTTTAGTATATCCTAAATAAAGGGAATGGTTAGCACTAATAAGTAAGTTAATGGACTAAGTTTTTTTTTTTACTAATAAAGTAGTTAAGATTAGTGAAGATATAAGTCATGTAACGATTGATCAAATGACTCATGTCATTTAAAAGAATGTTAGAACATTCACTTTTAAACCAAAGGAGATTCTAGGAATTATGGGTTACTTTGGAGTTCAAAAGATTTTAGATGTTTTGCATAAGCACTTTTATTAGCCCAATATGCGAATTGATGTTCAAAAGGTGTATGATACATGTGTTGCATGCAGACAAGCTAAATCTAAATCAAAACCGTATGGTCTTTATATGCCTTTACCCATTCCTAGTTCACCGTGGGTTGATATATCTATGGATTTTGTTTAGGGGTTACCTAGATCAAAACGTGGTAATGATTCTATTTTTGTGGTTGTTGATAGATTTTCTAAAATGACACATTTTATAGCATGTCACAAAACTGATGATGCCATTAACATAGCTAATTTATTTTTCAAAGAGATTGTGAGGTTACATGGTATGCCTACAACAATTGTTAGTGATAGGGATACAAAATTTTTGAGTTTCTTTTGGAAAACATTGTGGGGCAAATTGGGGACTAAATTGTTATTTTCTACTTCATGCCGCCCATAAACTGATGGTCAAACTGAGGTTGTAAATAGGACTCTAGGGCAACTTTTGAGAGTTTTGATAAAAAAGAAGATTTTCTTAGTTAGCAATGTTTCCTAAGGGCATTAGGATTTCCTCATTAGACTAAATCTTTATCCTTTTTCTATTTAAGATTATTGTTCTTTAGTTAGAAAAATATATTGGTCTAATCTTGTTGACCAATCATAATGTTTCTTTAGTTTTCCTATTTAGTTTAGGATTGTCTTTTCCTTATTACATTAGGAAATATTGAATTCTGTTAGAAAATGTAAACTGAATCCTAATTAGTTCTGGATTAAGCATTGTAAGACTATAAATAACTCTCATATTCAGCTAAAGGGAATTCATTCAATCAATATTATTATTGTTAACAATTTTGCTTGTCAGATTAAATTCTCTTCTTGAGTTCTTGAGTGGACTTAGTGAGATTGTTGAGTGAAGACTTAATAATTTCACAAACTTGTTAATTCTGATCTTAAATTGCTTGGTTGATTTAGGGTTTGAGTTAACGCAACTTTGAATCTTTATAACTTGTGTTGCTAGAAACAAGTTTTCTAGAGGTCCAGTTGAGATTTAAAGATCAAAACTCCAATACTTGATTTGATAGATTTTGGCCAATAATTTTTTTAGCATATGGGTAAGAATCAATCCAAACTTATTCGTATCATTACGTCATTGTATGCAATACCTTATTAAAATTGATTTTTTTTAGTTTTGATTTCACATTAAAAATATTGAAGAGAAAAACTCATTTTTTATTTGAATAGAAAATTACGAAGATTTAGTATCAGTTTATTTATTTGAAATTAAATTTAATAGAAATATAATTTTCAGTTGAGAATTAATAAATTTGCATAGATAAAATCATAATTTGAGCAATGAATTAAGTGAGATATTGAATAGCAAAAGCGCACATATAAATACATATTCAAACTTATATTGGATAAGGAACATCATTAGCACACTGATTAGGAATTATGATATAACAAATTGTTAATCTGTGGGTTACAAGAATTTTTATTTGAAATGTATTTAATTTTTAAAAATTTTCAAATTAATCTCATATTTATTATTAGTTTTAAGATATCAATTAGCTAAGATATATTCATTAATTGATTTTAATAAGTATAAATTATTAATTCAATTTTATTCTTGCTGTAAACTTTATATTCTCAAAGAAATTAATAATTGTTTGTAAAGTGATTTTTCATGAAAGAAAATTAAGAGGTATATAATTTCTTGTATTGTGTTGAAATTAATGTCTATTTTTATAATACTTATATTTATATCCATGAAATCTATGTTAAAAAGATGTAGTTTATTTTATTAATTATTCAAATAATTGATATTTTGAATTTATAGATGTGAAACATTTTTTTTTCTAATTTTTAAGAACTTAAATGGATAGTAAATTAGTTTTTATTTAAAAAATGTAAGATTCATACACAAATAATAATTAATAAATATTTATAACACTTTCATAACATACAACTTGTTAAGCCATAAATAAATGGTTAACGTATCAAATCATGAATATTTGTTATAAGTGATGTCAAATGAAAAGAGTAGACTCTCTTTGTCTCTTACTATATATAATAATTTCAAAAATATTTAAAATAATTTATTATTTGTCACGTTAGGTTGTATGACAAGTATATGACTAAGAACGATGTAATTTTAGCAAATCATATTATTAATATAAAGAGACTAAAAATAGTAATAAATATTAATTAAAATGATATAAAGAAAAAAATAAAGAAAACGGAAAAAAGCAGAAATGAAAAACAAAATTCTTTTAGCAAGAATTAATTATGATAAGAATGTGTCATTTGTCGTTTTTAATTGTAGGACAAGTGACTAAAAATTATATAATTTGACATGTCATTATTTTATTAAGGAGGTTAAAAATAATTATAAATATTAATTAAAAATTATATAAAAAATTGAAAGAGAAGGAAAACTCAGAAAAATGTAGAAAAAATACAAATACAAAAACTAGAAAAAATTGATTGAAATTAAAAATATTACCTATAATAACAATTGCATTAAAATCAAAATTATATTAGACTCAAAATTATAGTTATATAGTTATAAAAACTTATTGAGAGTTGCACCACATTTCCTTAAACCAAATGCATGATTTATTTATTTGTTTTAGGTAAAATGCATTATTTAATTAAAGATATCATAATGAATTACATATTTTTGCCTATCAAGTATATATAAACAATCGAAAACAAATCTCAGCAGAATCTTTGATCTTCCCCTCATATCCCACGAACATGAACTCAACCAGAAACAATGATGAATCCACTGAGTTCTAAATAGCCCTGCTCCAGCATACACATATATGTGATATGTTCCTATGCATGATTTTGGTGCTTCTCTTCATAACAAAATCAATCATAAGTAGCTATTAAATTTTTTTTCTCTAATTGGCAGAAAAAACAGTATTCAGTAGACACCAATAAGAATGAATACAGCGCATAGGATTACGAGAGAATTAGTATCCTTTAAAAATTTCTAACGTACAAATAAAATTGAATAGACACACCAAGCATATATATATATATATATATATATATATATATATATAAAATGAATTATAACAGACTTTAATTTCCCCTTTATATCAAAAGGCAAAGGCAGCCATGAAAGATGAAACAATTTACCAAAAGATGTTGAGTAGCAGAGAAGTTGCTGGGTTTCGTGTCACAGGGGGATGGCTTTAGCTCCACCATGCAGCCATGGCTAATGACAAGTATATCGCAGCTAGTGCCATCTCTCCAGCGACAAGAAACCCGCAACCCCAATCTCTTTCTTGCTTGTCTCCCTAGTTCCTGCAATGACTTGGAAACTTTAACATAGACTTGCGTATTCATAGGCTCAGCACACGATGTTATTATTAGTCTTTCTGTTGTGAAATTAAATTAGTTATTTTTTCCACACCCGAAATGCAAGGAAGCTGCCTATGTTTTATCGTTTTGAAGAAAATTCTATTCCGACTACCACCAGTCCAACAAAGTCGTGTAAATTTGTTTTTTCTCTTTGACATTAAATAGTTCATTTCATATGCTTATGGAGGTTCCACGCAATTGTTATGACAGCAAATATGAGACGCGACCAATTTCTAATAATTACTTGATTCTTTTTTCTATGTAATGATTTTTTTTCCCATCATTTCATTTTGATAAAAATAGAATTATTCAATCAATTAGAAAAAGCTTTGTGGGATAGCCGAAATCAAGAATGGAGTAACATGGGACAAAAGAAAGGTTTGGTCGAGTCCCATTCTATGTTTTTAAAGAGTAATATAACACGTGGTACCATGCCACAATAACAAATTATCATACGAGAAAAGACAAGTTAAAAGTCTTTTTATTTTTATAGTTTTTTCCTGTAAAATTTCAAAATTCAATTGTAACCCATAAAACTTTTCAACATTTAAAAAAAATTAAATTTCAAAAATTCTATACCTAATCTCACCCTTAGACTCTATACTAATTATTATGAGTATGCTCCTGTAAAACCAAAAATAAGAGCTACTTAGATATGTTTTAGTAGAAAAAATTTTTGTATTTCTAATTTCTTTTGATCTCTCATATTTGATCTCGAACTGAGTGCTAGCAACAAAGTTTAATGGTCTTTTACTTTTGAAAAAATAATTCTCTAACTCATTCTATCACGTAGTCATCTCTTTTAAGCATTTGGAATACATTTCTAATGGCATGAAAAAATAATTTTCAAACTCACTCTATCTCAAAGTCAAACTCAGTTAAGTATTTGTTATACTTTTCTAATGGCGTACTCAATGAATTGAGATAATCAACAACAATATTTAATAATTCTATTATCGAATCCTTACCAAATCCATGATTTAAATGAAAACAATCATATACAAACAATCACCTCTAGGATTAGAGTTCTTACTGAACATCTAATTAATATGCAACAATATTAAGCCTTACCAAATATTAAAACTTATTAAATTCAAACTCATTATCTAAAAAGTTCTTTAGATCAATATATTCTTTAGAAGACCTTTCCATTCTTAAGATCCTAACTTGTGTAGTTAATAATTTATCTATATTTTCTTCATACAAATTTAGGTTCTCTCGTGTGGGAGGTTTAGGGTTGTCTCATTATAAGAAAAGAGCCCTCTCGATTGACAACTATTTTCCTCACTATTTTCGATTTTCTCTTGTCTTTTGCTCACCCATATTCTTGCATTTTTTTTTTTTTGATTAATTTGGTTTTGGCCTCCTTTGGCTAGCCACTCTATTTTAGTTTCTACTTTTTATTTATGTTGTATGGTTCCTTTTTAGGTGGCCATTGCATCGACTTAGGAGGGGCTTTAGTGAGTCTCTTTTATCTTGGGTGTATTTAGGTTGGACTTAAGAAGGTAATCCGTTTTGGTTTTCTTACTGTTGTAGTTGAAAGGATTGCTCATATAGTTGGGGGATAACCTTTGGGATGGGGAGAAAGCGAAGTAGGATGTGTTTATCATTCAGAAGGCTGAGCATGTTGCAGCTATGCATGAAATTCCTTTATGTTTGGTAGTAAAATTGTAGACTGATAGGCCTTTTAATAATGGTGCACTTATGGACACCATGATACGAGTTTGGTATCCAAAACATGGAATAACAACCAGAGAATGGGAAACAATACCTTTCTATTTTAGTTTCACTCTATGAAGGATAGAGATTGGATAATAAAAAATGAACCATGGAACTTTAAGAAACACTCCCTAGGTTTTACAAAAGTGAATGATGAAAAACAAGCATCCTCCATTAATTTTTCTTATACTACTATTTGGGTTTAGGCATACGATTTTCCATTGAAACTTATGAATTGGTCCACAGCTAAAGTCATTAATAGCAAGCTTGGTGTATTCTTGCATGGAGATTTAAAGGAGAAGGAAACTATTAGCCGATTTCTTCACTTTAAGTTTCCCATTGATTTGTGTTACCCAATTATAAAATGAACGAAGCTTTAATACAAGCACGGTGCTCCAATATCAATTCCTTGTAAGTGTAAAAGCTTACCTTTTTTTTTTTTTGTTTCTTTTATGGCTGCTTTGGGCACATATTGAAGCACTATAGATATTGTCCAAATGAATATGGGCTAGACCTAATTATATATAAGGCTTAATCTAACTTTATAAACTACATCAGGCTAATAAGGATAAGCTTGACCTAAAACAAGGCCCACAAGCTCACAGGCCAACACGGCTCAAGCCATGCATGGTCACTCAGACCATGGCTCATCCTAAACAGGAAATGATGAGTCCTCTATAGAAAGTTAGCCCTCATCAGGAAACAACACTCCCAATTAGAAAGGAATCTAAGTTCCACTATGACAAGGAAACAAAGCCACTGCAATCGCTATATAAGGGTCATCATAAGGTATTTCTCCCACTTTATATTCACTCTCTCTACATCTCTAGTAGATTACTGACTTAAGCATTGGAGTAGGCTTCTGACAATTGGCTAGACACTCTTTTCATCATTATTGCTTTGTAGGAATCAAATCGAGACTACTTATGTCGATCTCACCATCACAAAAGACCTAGCCAAACTAGCAATTGTAGTCACAATATCATTAGTACGGTAAGCATGGACTTACTACAAAAAGCCATACAAACATTCAACCATGGCCTATCCTAATGACCCAAAAACCCTGTAGACCCAAAACAAGTCTAATATCCTCGAAAACAACAAACCTTCCAATCTGTACTCCCCTAACAACATAGGGAAACCAAACCTTTCGCATCGTAGGCACACTAATTTAAGACCCTCAAGTTGCTGCCCAACTTATAGTCGCATATACAGAATTCATGATAATGTTAAAAAAAGTTGAACAAGCCTTTTCACAAAATAAAGAGACTTTAATTGCCTAATATACCCTCATCGCTACGTTGTAGAGGCCCCCAATCATGCCACATTGGAAAGGACAAATGTTAGAAGACTTAACCCTAGAGGAGCATGGAATTTGGCACTCATAATCACGCAATGAGGTGGAGGAGTCCTCATACAAACCAATAAAAGGCCGAGTTGTGTGTACTAAGAGTATGTATTGGGATGATAAAGCTTTTCAAAAGAAGAATATTGAAGTAGTTAAGCAGACACAGGGCAAGAAACATTTTGCTCTTGACTACCACTCTTATGATTATAACCCTCTCGCCATAGAAGTAAAGATTGAACTAGTGCCCCAAAAGTTCAAGTTGTAACTTATTGATAACTCTAACGAAATAATTACCCCTTAAAGCCATATCTATAAATTTAGATCCATATAGAGCTTTAGAATTGCTCTGACACTTTGCTATGTAAGATTTTTTTCCACCACCCTGAAAATAGTAGTGCAGGATTAGTACTAAGATTTAGCCCATAGTTCGTAACTTTACTTAGCTCTCCCAACTTTACTCAACTAACCCCTAGGTAAGAATATCTTCTTATTTACATGAAGTAGGAAAAAGAGGAATCATTAAATGACTACCAGGCCAAGTTTAATAAGGTGGCTATGTAGATTAATAATATCAACCATGAGGTTGTTGTGGATGCTATGATTGGAAACTATAAAAACTGTGGTCTCTTCGATTCCCTCAGTATCGTTCCGTTAAAAAACTCTTATAAGCTGAAGGTGAGAAGTAACAAGTTCATCCACTTTGATGGCAACTTGTAAACCTACTCTCATAGTCCATATAGAAATAAAGAAAAGAGGGGATGAGGTGACAACAAAAATGAAAACAAATCAAGCCAAGCAAAATGACAAAAATTGACCTAATTAGGGTGGCTCAAGCCCCATAAACTATTTGGTGCATCATATTCATATATTTTATAGTTTAATTCTCTTAAAAAGTTAAAGTTCTCAATTGAATTTAACTTATAAAAGAACCTTATGGAAGTAAATTTGTGTTTTGTAGGGTTGAAAAAGAGAAAAGTGGCTAAAGAGTAAGACAAGGCAACCTAAGTTTTGGTTGTAAGCACTGCTTGATTTTTTTAGTATAACGCCCACTACAAAACTCCAAATGAGGTGATTCAAAATCAATTAGAAAGCTAACACAAAGGCCTACAAATTTTTATGTTTTGTGCTTGAACTAGTTCAACCATCTTTGAAGTTAAAAATTATTCGTAACTGAATATGGTAGTGCTACACAACCATGTGCCTAAGAATCAAGTCGAGCAAAATGTTTCCACAACACAAGGCTTTAAAGCACGATTGTATGCCTTCAAGGCACAGTTATGCACCCTCTTAAATACAAAGAATCATAAAAGTACAATGTCATGCACCCAAGAAACATGGTTGTGCACCACTAGAAAGCTAAAAATGTATTTTTTAATGCCTTTCAATCTCTTCCTTTTCCAATCCAACAAGATTCCTACTTAGTGAACACCTTAAGAGCACTATTTAAGGAGGTAAAATAATATCAATTAGGCATCAGTAATCATTAAATAACTATCCAAAAAGCCAAGAAATCAATTCAGCAAGGATTTAGGAGTAAGAGGGTAATCATTCAAGAGCTTTAAGGATTAAAGTTTATGGCTTCAAATATCATTAATTTGATTATTTCTTTTTCTCTTTCTTCCATTACAAGCCAATTTTCTTCATGCTAGGTTTGTAGATGGATCTTGTTTAACTCTTATGATTATCTAATTAAAGTTTTTTTGATTTTATTCATTATTGTGTTAGTAATCATTATAAGCTTTATATTATTGATTAAATAGCCCTTAATCATATTGAGTTTTGTGAATTGAATATCGAGAGATGCTTTTCATAAAATCAATCTTCAATGATTCCCTTAATCTTTTATGTGTTGTGAAAACTTAACAGTTTATTACTATTATTATGATCTTACATTGTTTGATAATAACATGATGTTTAACTATTATGTTGAGAGACCTTTAGTTTAACATGTTCTTATATGTTAATTAAAACTTGAAAGAGATTAATTAATCAATTAAGTGATACGATAGTAACATTAGATGAATCAATCTATTGAATGGAAAATTAGAAGTCATAAGTAGTTAACATTATTTTCTTTGTAATTACTCTATTTATAATTTAATTAGTCTTAGTTCTTAATTTAAACCTTCTTCTACTTAGTATTTATAAATAATACAAGGAACAAGATGCTTAGTACTTATTGTGCAATCCTTATGGGAACGATATCTATACTTTTATACATTTTATTACTTGACGACCTATGCATTTGTAGTTTTAAGGGATTATTTATATAGCACTAACCCATCATCAGTGACTCAAGTGGCAATTCAACCTGGTGTTATACACTACTCACAACAAACAAGAGTGAAGTCCTCCACTAGATCAAATGAACGGGAGAAAAAGATCTACTATCTTCGTCCATTAAAATGCTTGGCCACCAGGAACAAGGATAGATATTATAGTTTCTATAGAGATAATGGGCATAACACTGAGGACAATAAGGATTTGAAGAATGAGAGTGAAAGACTAGTCTAATAAGGAAAACTTAACCAATTTAGAAAACGGGTAGCTTAGGAGGCATGTAAGGATAAGAAACCCAACAACAACCAATATGCAAGAGTGATTGATGTGATAGTTGGAGGAGTTATAGGAGGAGACAACTTCTCCTTAAGGAAAAGACAAATTCACAAGGTATACTTAACGAACAACAAAGAGAATGGAAAAGAGCCAATGTTCTACCCCATCACTTTTTCCTCGACAAACGATAAGAAACTATGTAACCCCATGCGGACGCTCTAGTAGTCTAGTACCAAATTGAAGATTTTTTGTTAAGCAAATCATTGTAGATGATGGTAGCTCAGTTAATATGATGACTGCTAAAGCATATAAAGTGTTCGGGTAAGTTTTAAAAAGTTGCAACTACTTTGAACTCCTTTGACAAGCCTGAGGTGAACAAAGGTTGATGTGATAGGTTGTATTAAGCTAAACATGAAGTTGGGTGAGACAAGTTACAAAGCAATTTAAGGTCATATGGATGGTTATAAATATCCCTTTTGCTTATAATGTTATAATTGGAAGGTCAATCTTACATAACACTGACTCTTGCACCTCAATTAAATACCTCATGATGAAGATCTTTACTAAGTGGGCTATTGTAGTAGTCAAGGGGATTATAAGGTAGCCCATAAAACCTATATGAACATTGAAAAAGGTGAACCATGTTATATCCATTAAGCCACTAGACTTTGCCTCAAATAATGCTCCCAAAATCATCAAGCTAGTAGCAAACCTAAAGCCTCTACTTTTTAGCGAATGACAAACCCTTTGAATTGGAACTAAGCTTACGGAGCCAATAGAAAAAGATATTAGCCCAATATTGCTAAATACATTCACATGGTCCTCATCATACATCACTAGGAGTGATCCTTCAGTCACTGTCGATAAGCTAAACCTCAACAAATCACTTAAGCATGTTAAACAAAAGAGAAGGAATCACGCGCTTGAGTGCCAAAAGGCAAATGATGAAGAAGTGTACAAATTACCTTATGACGATTTTATTTAGGAAATACTATACCTAGCTTGGCAAACAAATATGGTATTAGTGAAAAAGCTAAACAAAAAATGGAGAAAGTGTGTTGACTTCACAGATCTCAGTAAAAGCCTACCCAAATGATAGTCATCCTTGACCCAACACAGAGTAGCTGGTGGACTCTACTCTTGAGTATGAGCTACACTATTTCATTGATGCATCTGCAGGCTTTTATCAGATTCGAATGATTGTACTCGATTAAGAAAAGATGAGGTTTGTTACACTTGAGGACTTACTATTACAAATTCATACCTTTTTGCCTTAAAAATGTGAGAACAACTTATCAGAGGCTGGTCAACCACATGTTCAAAGATAAGATTTATGAAACAATTGAGGTGTATATAGATGATGTGATAGCAAAAAATTATCGAGTCGAGGACCATGATAGGGACCTGAGAGAAGCTTTAGCAATCTTCAACCAGTACAACATGAAGCTCAACTCATAGAAGTGTGCTTTTAGAGTTCAAGCAAGCAAGTTCCTTCACTTTATGATCTCGTAGAGGGGAATAAAAGCCAACCCAGAGAAGATCCATACCATCCTTGACATGAAGCCATCTAAGACAATCAATGAAGTTTATAAGCTTAACAAAAAGATTAAAGCCTTGGGAAGGTTCATCTCATCATCATGTCAGCATTACTTGCCTTTCTACAAGACATTGAGGGATCTTGAAAAGTTTACTTTAAATGATGAGTGCCATAAAGCCTTTAAAGATTTAAAGTCATTCATCAGGTTACCTCTTCTAATTAGCCATCCCTAGCAAGATGAGCTACTCTTTATGTACTTAACAACCACTACAAAAATTTGTGTCTTCGGTATTAATCAGAGAAGAAGGAGGGGAGCATATACAAATCTATTATGTCAATAGGGTGTTGAAAGGAGTAGAATTAAATTATTCAATGCTAGAAAAGCTAGCCTTCACTCTAGTCACCTCAACAATGAAATTGTAATAGTATTTTCAAGCCCATATCATCACAATTCATATGGATCAATCTTTGTATAATATATTACAGAAAGCTAAAACCTCAAAGCGAATAGCTGAATGGGCAGTCTGGCTTTGAGAGTTTGATATCAGATTTAAGCCAAGATAGACGATGAAGGCTCAAGTCATAGTAAACTTTATGGCTTAGCTAACAGGGACTGAACAAGAACATGAGCATAACCTTAATAAAGAAGAATGGAAACTATATGTAGACAATGCTTTAAGCTAGAAAAGGACAAGGGTTGGGGTTGGGAAAATGTTAAAAGGCCCAAATAGGATTATTATCAAATATTAAAATTTCGAGTCATTAATAACGTTGTAGAATATAAAGCTTTAATTACCGAGTTACAGTTGGCATAAGAGAGTTTGAGTTGAAAACCTTTCTGTCTATTGTGACTCATGATTAGTTGTGCAACAGTTACTCGACCAACACACCATTAAAAAACCTAGCATGCTTAGGTAGGCTTAACAGGCCAAGAACCTTTAACCAACATAAAGTTGAAAGGAGGAAGCTAAAAGCTAAAACATATCCAAATAGATGATAATGAGGAAGCAGACTCCTTGGCCTAGCAAGTAACTTCTCCCTAGGTTTACATTACTTGATGGAATTCTGATAAAAGAGCGAGAACAACTTAATGTCCTCTAGATAATGCAAATAGTTGTCATAGTTGAAAATGATAATTGGATGAGCCTTTTCATCAAATACTTAAAGAACAAGCAGCTCTTTACTAAACTAAAAAAAGCCTAGGCTATTATCAGTAAGGTTGCAATCTACTTGAAAGAAGATGGTGTCATTTATAAACCATCTTACAGCTAGCCATGGTTCAAATATGTTTCTTCAGAGGATGGAAATTATATACTTAGAGAAATTTATGAAGGCATCTATGAGGTTGATGAGGCAACAAGTACCTTGGCTCGAAAATCTATCTTAGTTGGATATTTTGTTCAAAGAAACTAAAGAGCTAGTGCAAAAATGTGATGTCTGCGAAAGGCATAACCCAGTCCCTCATCAACCATTAACCAATCAAAAACCCATTGTCTTAACATGATTTTTCTCTCAATAGGCAATAGATATCCTTGGCCTCTTTTCAAAAGCACTAGGCCAGAAGAAATTTGTAGTAGTAGCCATAGATCACTTATCCAACTGGTCTAAGGTTAAAGCCCTTACCACTATCACCTCAACAAAGATACTTGATTTCTTTAAAAAGAATATGATCTATTGATTTGGTATCCCAAAGGTACTTATTACTAATAATGGAAAGCAATTTGATAATGACCAATTCATATCCTATTATGTTGACCTAGCTATCGACCTTAGGTTGAACGAGATGACTGAACTAACAAATTAGATAAGGGACTTGATTAGATAAGCTCAACCACATATTATGGGCTTACAAACAACTTTGAGGACAATAACAAGCCAAACACCTTTCTCATTAGTATAAGAAATAAAAGCAATAATCCTTGTGGAAATTGGCATTCCCTCATCCTAAGTCCTCCACCACAAACTTGAGACAAATAATACTGAGCTACGCCTCAACTTGGACCTTTTATTTGAGAAAAAAGAGGATGCTACCATATAAATAATGACCTACCAACAAAGGGTAAGTCAATTTCATAATATAAGAGTGAAAATCTAAGACCTTAAGGAAGGAGATCTGGTCCTTAGAATGAACTAACATTGTTTAAGGAAAAGTAAGAGTTTGTAAGCTCAACACTGACTAGGAAGGCTTATTCAAAGTGGTCAAGGCAGCGCAGGTTGCAACATACAAGCTCAAAACAATGGACGATAAATCCATACCTCAGACGTGGAACATGGAAGCACTAAAAAAGTACTTTGTCTAATAGTCTTAGATATTTTCCTTTGTAATTAGGCTTGAGCTGGGCAAGTTAGCCTTATCCATCTATTATCTGAATAAATAAATAAATAAAAAGGGTCTTCACCTTCTTCTCCATCTATTATCTATTTTCAATTCTCTAACATATACTAAGTATGAAAAATGCAACAATAAAAAGCATGTGTTGCGCTAATTTATCTTGTACTTCACAAAAGGGTGTTAACCTTACTGTAAGTCACATTACAAAAGCATGTACCAAGCCCATATGCCTCGTACATGGAAAAGGCTAGTGAATGCCATAGCTAATCTAATTTGGCGCTTATTAAAATGGGCAACATCAACTTGATCTCTTACATCTACAAAGCTTTAATATTATTTTATTAATATTATAAACTCGCCTAAGGCTAAGCACCCGGTTAAGTATGAAACAAGTTTATCAGTCTTCAAAGTTTATACTGAATATCGTTTCACCCGACTACAATAGCTCAGATGCTTGCACAAATTTTCAAACAATTAACTTGATAAGTGCTCAATTAAGTCTAAAGAATTCACTTCACTTAGTTATCATCTTATCATTATTTGGTAATATAACTTTCTTATATTCATTTCTCCCTTATATTCATTTCTTAATATAACTTTCTTTCTCAAACGATCATTAGGTGGAGATGGATAAGCTTTCCTCTCCACGGAATATTAATATTATAGAGTGACAGAGGCAAACTACGAGAATGAACTTTTATTCAATAACTTAATAATGCAAACAGTTTACAAAGTTGATCATTTATCTTAAATCTATTGGGGTTTCTAAAAATAGGCAAGAGAATTAGTGACAAAGATTGTGTATTAAATTTATACACAAGGAAAGGTTACGTTACAACAAATGAAGAATCAATTAGATATGCTCTAATAATAACCAAGTATTTTACTTTAAAAAAATCAGAATATTGGTGAGAATAAAATTTGTCTTTCGGATTTCAAAGTCTCGGGTAATAACATAGTTGCAACTGTATTTGGTTATCGGAATATAACATTTCTATTTGACAATACTTTTCTAGAAAACTAACTTTTCATATATAAGTAATTTTTTTTTTATAACAAAAATAGCATTTCATTGATAGAATCATAGAACAAACTCCTACAAACAAGTGCTTTGGAGCCAGTTCCAAACTAAGGCAGAATTGCCTTCCAGATGATCATCAGAAAGGGCTTGTATGGCTAAGTCATTCTTGAATAAAAGATTGTTATGTGTGATTGCAAATAAAATTTTCTTTTCTATTGGGTTCTTTTTTCTTTTTCACAAAACAGAAACACCAATAAGAAGAAACAAATGAAACAATAACGAGTAGGAGAGTATCCCACCTGTTCAACATTAATTTCCTCTAGTGTCCTAGACTTCTACCTTTCTTTTTTCTCTGTGATTCAAATCAATCCACCAACAAATAATTTGTTCCCACAAAAGTGAGAAATTAATGTCGCACTCTCAACTTGCAAAATCTTTGAAGATATATGAACAAAAATATGGTGACACTATATTAACTCTAATTAGTATTCTTGATTTAATAACATGCACGTATACTAGCATTTGTAAGACGAATGTAACAAAGAAGTTTGCAATTTTATCGTCCGCCTATGTTTGTAAAGGATAAGCCATTCACTGAATAATCTTTTTCAGTCGTCCTTGCCATTTCAATGCTTTTTCCAGTATAAAATGCAGGCTGTTTAGGCATTGGCAACTGTTGAATGTCCGTGGCTAACATAGATAAAACAGTAGACATGGTAGGTCTATCTAAAGGACTCTGCTCTACACATAGCAAGGCCACTTTGATGCATGTCAATACTTGGTCATTACGAACTGAATCTCTTATTATTGGATCCACTAATTGTTGTGCATCTCCTTTCCATAGCTCCCCATGCCTGACAGACAAAATTTCCATTTTATAAGTACCATTTGTCAATCAAAATTATGTAAACAAAAATATAGTAACAAAATAAAGTGAACTTACATAACCCACGAGATTGAGCGGGCGATCGTAATTATATGTATTATGACTCCTTTTACCGCTTATAATTTCCAGTACCATGACTCTAAAACTATAAACATCAGATTTGATCGAGAAAATGCCTTCCATAGCATACTCGGGAGACATGTAGCCACTGCAATATTTGTAAGAAACGATCAACTAACATGTTTCTAGCAAAATATTGCAATCTTATCACCTACTATAAATTAAATAAAAAATGTAAAATTGTATTCTTTCTACTTACTATGTTCCAACAATTCTATTTGTATTTGCTTCAGATTCATTCCCCTTGAAAAGTCTTGCATGTGTTCGTCAAGTAATATATTGCTAGGTTTTAAATCTCTATGAATGATTCATAATCTTGAGTACTTATGTAGGTAAAGGAGACCTTGGGCAATTCCTTCGATGATGTTAAACCGTTTGTTCCAGTCTAACAAACCCCCTCTTTGATTCATCTGTCAATGTTGAAAAAAAGAAAAAAAACACTTGTGGTCATCTGTTGAAGCAGGGACGTACATATTTTATTATATATTCAATGAAAATAATGCATGCACCATCGGGCTGTTCACTGTATAGGAAATCAATGGTCGAAATCCTAACAATTTCTCTCCTTTTTTATTTTCCGTAATTCCGAAAAGAAAAAGAAAAAGAAAACCATGCATGCATGTAGTGCTATGTTGTATGACACAAATTATGATATGAAAACAAGAAATGTTAATTTTTTTTTTTTTTATAAAACTAGTACATGATTCGGGTATTCAAAGTCAAGTGAAAGAAGTTTTTAATATGATACGATACAAAACTGTGACTAGATTTAAAACTGTACTTCATAAATGTAGCCAATAAAAAAAAGAAAAACCATGATTCATAGACGTAGTGGAAAAAAATGAAATTGTATTTTACCACCAAATATGAAGGAGTCCAAGCTTTTGTTTGTCATGTACTCGTAGACTAACAATCTCTCTTCTCCTTGGATGCAGAAACCTAGGAGACGTACAAGATTCATATGTTGTAGTTTAGCTATGAGTATAAGCTCGTTTTTGAACTCCACTAAACCTTGTCCTGATCTTCTTGATAGCTTCTTCACGGCTATTTCCTCACCTCGGGCCAATATTCCCTGAGCATTTTATCAACTATTAACTCCTATATATGTAGCTTGACATCTAGCACAATAACATAATTGAAAGATTCTTAATTTTTTTTTTTTAATAACGAATCTCTAATGGTGGATATTTGGTAATTTACCTTGTAAACAGGTCCAAAACCACCCTCTCCAAGCTTATTTTGTAGTGAGAAAGAATTTGTAGCCGCCTTGATTGATGCAACACCAAACACTTGTAAGTTATGGCCTCTGTTTTCACCATTTGCAAGCTCATTTTCGTCGCTTTCTCCGTCGAATCGCATTAGCTCCTTAAGAAACTTCTCTATTGGGAGATTCAACATAAAAAATATATATATATATGGTTTTGATTTTGAGAAATTTCCGCTAATAGTATTTTGAAAGAACAAACTTAAAAATTTTTTTGTGAGGTTGTATGTTACGTTACCTTCTAGTCTGAGCCTTCTCCATCTCAGATACAAGAAAATGCCTCCAAGTGATGCAATGACCGTAACTGCTGCAATTAATATCCATACCCAAGTCCTATCCGCTGCATCCAATACAATACAAATTAAAGACTGATAGAAGAGATGAGCACAAAAATTCGAGGAAACATGGACATACCTTTACGGGGAGGACCTGGAATGATAATGTAATAGCTCAATTCACCCCCTCTCAAATCTCGGTCATCAAAAGGGCTAACGTAGTAAGTGCAGACTGTCATGTTCCTTGAATTTGCAATTCCAGTACATTCACAGTCTCTCCAACATAATTCCATGCAGTCAATGAAACTTAGATTTGTATCAGGAAGGGTTGTTTGATATTTAGGCAAAAAGTTACCAGCTCGTAGTCGGAATTGTCACCGTCCCTCCTGCACTTTGGGCCTTCCCATCTCTTGCACCCATCTTCCGTGCTATTCCATCACACATCTCGGAATTCAAAACCCCACCCCTATTAGATTCTCGGATGTTTCCTTCATAATCAAGAAACCACACTGAAGCATATCGCCGCACTTCAAGAGAGTATTCATTAAAGAAAAGCGAATAGTTAAAATATTCCTCATCCGCATTCGAATCACTTGCAAAAAACTTAAAGTTTTTATTATAAATATCTGTCCTGATGTTGGGAAATTTGTTATCTTCGCTCAATTTCCCACTGCTCCAAAATCTAACCCCATTGCGCATAACGATCAATTGGCGTTCTTCGGGATCCCATTCCATAGTGAAAGCTCCAGGTCTTCGGTCATCTTCAGCAAGCCACGATGTGAGCGACCACTTCCACCCCGTCTTTTTGTTGATTCCCAGTTTCATCCCGGGCAAGAGTACGTCCGTTGGATAGTCAAAGCTTTCCCACAATATGGTTTCTTCTTTTTTCAATACCAAGTTGCCGTTATCCTGTAAAACTGCCGATACTCTTGCGGAGGAAATCTCACCGAGACCGGAGTATAATTCAATCGGAGTTTCACTCTCATGTGCTATTTTCAATGTCCCAGCATCATCTATGGTGAGCTCACCAGAATTTTCCGCGATAGGAATAGTTCTGTTGGCTGTCCAAACAGGGTGGTCTGTGTACCCCTCCACAGTGCAGTATATCTCCAAGTATCCACCGGTGAATCCTAGAGTGAATCGGCCATTTTTGGAAGTGAGACGAGCTGAAGAATTTAAGATATCGCCTTGGTTAAGTGTGTGTCGCCGAAGAGTGCTCAAATGCACAAAACCAAGAGCAATAATACTGCTACAAAGATTTTGCAGATACCCATGTGTGAAATTTGGCATACAGCTTGAAGTCTAAGTGGCAAATATGGGTGAGATGATATATGAGGTGACGAAGGAACACCAAAGCTGACAGTAGGTTTCTGAAACTTAAACTGCAATTCCAGTGACTGACTTCTTTTATTGACTGAGTTAATGTCTATATACGCGCTTTCGTATATTGACTGAGTTAATGACTTTTTTTCATTTGTTGTTGGAACTTGCACCTCTATATACGCGCTTTCGTATCCATTCCAAATTTTTCTTTCAATATGATTCGATTGTCTGCAGCCGCTAGACTCGGTTAAAAAACACATCAGTTAAAATAAAATAAAAAATTGATTAAAATTAAAAAAATCCTTTCAATCAAAAAATTGAATTAAATTGATTTAATTTTAAATTATATTATTTTACTCAAAATTAAATTTTTAAAAATAATTTTTATTACTATTTTACTCGAAATTAAATTTTAAAAATAATTTTCATTATTTTATTATATTATATATATTTTTAATTTTTTAAATATTTATAAGTATTATTTATATATTTTTCAAAAATAAAAAATATGTATTGAATTGAATCCGTCAAACTAATGAAACCAGTTGAACTGAAAAATCAATTAACTTACTAATTCGATTTCTGGTCCGATTTTAAAACAATGATTATCTATTGTTGATTTTAAATGTGGAATTCTGGAGGCAACCATTTGTTGATTTACATCTATGATATGATACAATTTTGTTTGTTGTCATAACTTGTATTTGTCTTTGTTACTCTAAAAAATCTCAAGAGTAAAAATAATAATGTTTGGATCTAATTGTCAGGTACTATCAGTATCAAATTCAAAAATAAAATAACAATTAATTTGAATTAATTGAATCTGATACATAGACATTGAGTCGTCAATCAAGAATGTAAATATGTAGGCAAATAGTCGTCAACTCAAATGGTATTTAAGTAGAAATCACCGTCAACTAGAGAAGAAATCAAGAATAGAAGAAGAGAAAATAGAATAAGGTTTGGAGAATAATATCGTATTTCTATGTAAGAAATTCAGAACCCTCCTTCAAGGTGTTAAAATTATTTATATATAGATATTATACAATAGTCCTATTACGATATTAAGTCTATCAATAAGATTACAGATATATGCAAATCGTATATGCTAATATTATGGGCCAAGTTCAAGCCTAAAAGCCAAAGTGTGCCTTGAACCTAAAAGATATACTGTTCTTGGGCGTAGCTCAAACCTACACCATAGCATACTTTCATGAACCATAAAAGGCCCATTAGAACTAAGTTTAAGACCAAATAACGAATAAATGGTGAATAGAGCCTCCAAAGGTTAGATTCGTCCTTATAAGTGAAGCCTAAGCCTAAAGATCTGTCAAAATAAGGTTGGATGTAAATAATGTCTTCTACAATTTTATAATCTTAAGGATGAATTATGGAATTGCATCTAGTAAAGGCCTCATTTCGCTAAAAAAGACCACTCCAACATTAACCGTTAATATCTTCCACTACTAGAAAATATCTTGCCTAAAAACCTTTTTCTTAAGTAATGCTCAATTAATATTTAATGCCCCTTAAGACTTAAAATTGCCCACCTAAGGAGATGAAGCTCAATCTAAGAAACTTTGTCCAGATTTAACTTATCGTGCAATGTGCGGCTCTCAAACACCAATTCATACCCCAAATGACTAAAAATTTCCTCACCCAAGTAGAAATCAAATCAAAGCACTTTGACAATTCATTTTCACATTTTTGTTTTTAGTCTTCTTAAGAGCATCTCTCTCTAAAACTCTAAAGTATGTCATTTTCCAAATCTTTAATCCTTCAAATTTCTCTATTTTAATCTGAATTCTTTGCTTATTCTCAAATGACGAAAGCTAATAAAGTTGCTTAAGAGGCCACTCCAAAGAAAATCTATAAAGCCTTTAAAGACAACAACGATAACCTCCATACTGACTATCATGTATTGATATCGTTCGCTTCAGCCCCTATTTATGGCCTAAGGCCAGCATTCGATCAACTAGTAGATTTCTTTGGTAAAAACTTGTTTTCCAATAGTAGGGACCCCCTAGATATTGTAGAACAACAAATATTAATATATGAAATAGAAATTCGCCCATTAACATTTGGCCGAATGTGCAACTTGAATGCGTACTTTGTTCAATAAAATGGCCTCTATATTTCCTAAACACAATTTATAAGTAGGTATTTATGATCTTTTTCAGTTTTCACTCAACTGCATTCCCATTCACAAATCTCTTTTTAATGTTACTCTCCTTTTTTGGTCAAGGTCAACCTACTGCTTCTTCTTTTACTTTAGACCCATGTCCATCAATCTTTTTATGACCTTTTTGTGTTATTCAATGTTCCTATAATCAGCCAAGAAGTTTTTACTGCCTTGGAGCTTGACAATGAGAGGGTTGATATTAATCTTTCTAGCCATGGCATCACTTCCTTCACTAATAATAACCACAAACAAAATGGCCATCCTTCATTAAGCGAACATACAACATTTTTACTTTATTGGCTTTGTAAATATGTTTTTTGTACACTCTCGAAGAAAATTTCAAAGGAATATCTAAATGTCGTCATAGCTTTGGCTCGTGGTGAACGTCTAGCATTAGGTCCCTAAATCCTCAGAGGCTTCACGGATTTGTGCCTACTTGATGCAAATATCCAAGGCAAGCCCAAAAATCCACTTCAACTTCAAGGCCTAACCATAAGGAGAAGGCTCAAAAAGTTCAAAGATACAATTGGAGCATTCATGCAACAAGGGATAACTATTAGATTGGCCCAAGAAGAACAAAGGTAGCATGAAGCCCAATTACAAAGAGATGGCAGCTTATACTCTTCAAAGGATGTTTTTCAACTTGATCTATTGGAGCCTAATATATGAAAAGGCCCATGACTATTAGCATTCAGCCAAGGCACCTATAGAGGCCCAATTCGGCCAAGTAATGCTTGGTTGGCAAGATTTTCTTATTCTTCCCTATTAGGTCGAAATCACCTTATAAACTAATTAGGAACTTTTGTAATTAAGAAGATATCTTATGTATCTTTTAATTATTTCCTATTTAGCTTAGGAATATCATTTTTCCTAAATAGAATAGGTAGAATTTGGCCAATCATGAAGGCCTCATTAGGAAGTTATTCTTAGGGTTTTTTTAGAAGCTTTGTAAAGGCTATAAATAGGCGGCCAAATGAATCAATGAATGAATAATACTTTTTTAGCAAAATTTGCTTTTAAGAGTTAATTCTCTTCTTGAGTTTTTAATAGGACTTGGTGAGATTGTTAAGTAAGTTCTTAATACTTTCACGAAAATGTTTCATCTACGTCTTAAGATTGAGATTAACACCTATTAAATCTTTATAATTTAGCTTGTTAGAAACAAGTTTTCTAAAGGTCTAATTAGGATTTAAGAATTTATTTTGTTTGATCTTTAAATTAAAACTTGGGATTTGTGCTACATATGAACAAGGATCCAAAAATCAACCTCATTTTTATCATTATTAATGAGCGAGATACTTTTTGAACTATGGACCGTCCCCTCTGGATGGTCCAATTATCGCTCTTGGCTTATTTCCTAGAACTTACTGTCAAAACCCATCAACCTTCACCTCATCCATCTTCAATTATGGCCAATGGGTCAAATAGTTTTCTCCTTTGGGCAACAATTTTTATCATTTCTTCACTTTCCTTCACTCAGATGAAAGACAACATTACCCCTATTTCCAACTTTGCTTAGCTTTGTTTGGCCTAGGCTGGATGAGGTTTTCTTATAAAGGCGTTAGCACTCAAGACTTTAAGTTGGGCGCCAAGACAGTTGAGTGGGTAAAAAACTAGACCAGTTGCCTCATTACTAAAGAACTACATTTTTCTTGTTCCCTGGATTCCAATTAAAACAATATATGTAGGGTGGAACTGCATAACCCGTATTACATTAGTAGATAATTTAGGTTCGTGTAATTGGAATTGGTATTTATGCCCTTTATGTATTCCTTCAACCAACGCAAGTTGCATAAGTAATCGAAAGTTAAGTACTTAAGCATCTTGCACACGATCTCAGCCATCAACAAAGACCGAAAAGGATCTTTACACATGGATGATTGAGATATCCTTGATGGCACTTCATTTGATTTTGTTGATTAATGGGTCAAGATCGTGAAGTTTTAGATGTATGTGTTGGCCAAAGATAATGTTACTTTGTAAACATTTCCAGGGCCTTTACAAACTAACACTTCGTCCTTTACTATGCAGGATGCTCTAAAATCCAACAGTCAACACATTTCAGAAATCCTTGCCTTTGAAATTTTTTTTTGTTTCAAGTATAATTACCTTAGGTAAGAGAAAGTGTTGAAGAGGGTACAACTCATCAAGGACAAGTTAATATAAAAATGGTATGTCGACTGCCAAGAAAAATATATTTTTTGGAGGGAAAACATTTTGCCTATAGTTTGGCCATAATTCTTCTAAAGGCCTTATATTGATTATTGCCAATCAATGCCAAATACCTCATTTAGCGTTATAGGAAATGTCCTTACCTATGAAGAAAGAAAAAAACACAACGGCTCAAAATGGGCTAGCTTGTATAAGGCGAGACTGGAGTTGCATAAATTATCGTTGGTGAATAGTAATCTTATATACAAATTTCGTTTAGAAAGGTAATTCTACTTGTGCCACTGATTTTCTTCTTGCATTTGTGTAATTATTCACTTTTTATTGCAGAGGCCATTCCAAAAGATATCTTAGATCTTGCATCAGAGAAATTAGGCGAGGCATTCAGGACCATTAAAAAGAAGTTAAAGAGAATAAGCAAAGGGTCTAAAATTTTTGGTTTAAGGATCAAAGTCTAGAGCCCTAAGATGGAGGTTTCGCTCACTACTATTGTTATTGAGACCCCAAGCAGTCCTTTACTCATTCAACTACTCCTCACCTTTCTCTAATAACTGATGTGTCACCCATTTACCATGCGACTAAAAGCTCTCAAGTGGCCATCATGATCAAGAAGGTCATTGGGAAAAGACCTTTGAGCGAGGAATTGGTAAAGACAAAATCGACCAAAGGATTTGACTCTGCATATTCTTCGGAGGTATGTTTATCTATACCTTTATTGCCATAAAGGTGTTAATATGACTAACCAAATCTTTCCCCTTACAATAATTCATTGATTACCTCATCCTTCTTGACATAGAGGAAAAGAGCTCTAAGGCTAAGGTAGAAAGTGAAAGGGAGGATGTGGTTGTTGAAGTAAACAATCATTCTAAAAAAGTTGTGGCTTGTCTCTAACGCCTCTCTATACTCTTTATCAAGACTCTCTTGGACCTTGCTAAATTGGAAGCTTTTAAAAAGGACCTGAACTTTAACTTAAATCATGCTACTAACACTAAGATGAGCATTGACTAGAAACAAACATCAAAGAACTTCAAAAAAGAACTTCTCACCCTGGTCAACAAGATAACTAAGACTGTAACATCCTTATCCCTATTCATTGGCATTATCACATAAATATATATTCATTGTACAAATGATATGAAATCTCACATGAACATATGCATAGGATAAATAATTATTTAGACATGTGAATTGTAAAAACACGACAATAACAATTGCACCGTTGCATTTGGGATACTTGAATATATATGCAGTGTTTGCATAGTTATATGACAAATTATTTCATGTTGTGTGCTTATTATAGCATCATAAATAATAGTGTTTTAGTGCTTAATTAAAAGTATAAGAAGTATCTAAGAAACAGAAGATGGATGAAAGCGCTTAAGGAGTGAAGAAGAG
>CATIWR010144691.1:0-11048 GCA_949677035.1 Omphalea diandra
ATCACTCCTTCATGATAATGGATAATTGGAGTATAATACTAACTATGAAATGATAATAAAGAACACCAGGCTTTTAGGGTCATAAGGATGACATATCCCTCTCTTACTCATTGCCAAAATGGTGCCCAAACAAAAAAAAAATACAAAACATAAAAAAATGTAGAGGCACGAAGAAGAAGAGAATAAGAGCACCAAGACCATAAAATCTATCCCCTAACTTGATCCTTGCTCTATTATTTGAATGAATAGGGGGTCCTGGGCCATATGTCATTTGAGCTCATAAGACATTCTTAAGAAACCAAAGAAGAAAATGGGTGGAGAATAAGGTCAAAAACATAAGTTGTTCTCAGTCAAAGAGGGTTGTATAGACCAATAAGTGGTCAGTACAATCTTCTTTTTGGTTTGTACATACCACAAACAGGTTCATACAACCCACCTATAATGGTTTTCAAATAAGATGAAGAAAAAAAAAAAAAAGAAAAGGGAAGAAGAAGAATAGGGTTAAGGGGATACTAGGATGCTTATTGTTATTGTCTTGCTCTCAAAGGCAGTATGCTCCAACATATAAGGGTTGTGCACAAATGAGAGTCAAAATGCTTAGAAAACCACCTTAGATTTTGGTGTGAATGACCTAGGGTTTCATTAACTATGTTTATAAGTGTTCATAAAGCAATTTTGGCAGAGTTTAGTTAGGGTCTTCTAAGCCTCTTCTTTCTCTTTAAAATGGGGGAGGGGGTATTTATAGGAGATGGGTGCACCTGAGCCAAGGGTGGCTCTAATTGCACTTTATTTTAGATCCATAATAAATAAGGGCTAAGAATATTATAGAATTATGATTTCAAAGTTGTTTGTACAACAAAGAGATTAGTTGTTCAACCCTCTAAGTTGTTTGTACAGCCACGATGTTAGCCTCATGTTAAATTTTTTTTTTTAGTTTTTAAAATTTTTTATTTAAAAATTTTTATAAGCTAATTAATTTTTTTATTTTTATTTAAAAATTTTTAATATGACAATTTTCTATGATATAATGTAAAATAATTATATGTAATTATATTATATATAATTTGTTAATAAATGACAAATAATTATTTAAAACTAACTTTAACACTAAAATTAATAATATATGTTAATAATATTGATGTTGATTTGAAAACACGAAGCAAGTCTCACACAATTTTATAGCCATAACTCTGCATTTATTGGAACCTGAAACAAAAGCGTGCGGATGAAAACAAGCAATGCACTTAAGAACATAAAAGCAATGAACATTTTATGCAGGATGAAGACAAGCCATGTAGTTAGCAACATAAAAGCAATCAACAAGATCTTCTTGGGATGCAGAGGTGGCTAGTCATGTGCCAACTTTCACCTCCATCAGGATATGCATAAGGGCATGATGGGTTGTAGGAATCCTTTAAAACCAAGTTCCATTTTGCATTAGAATCTTAAGTTGAGAACATGGTCCAAGTAGGAGTGGCATTCTCATATCTATTATGTGTGATGTGATTGAATTTCTTCACATCATTATTCTTATTTATGGCTTTGGATCAATGTCAACAGTGAAGAAATCTATATAAGACCTTACAGAGTACAGGAAGAGAGGTAAAGAAATTGGATCAGCAGACACTGCAGCAAGATCTGAAGTCACAGCGATGCTCATTCTGTCTAGGAGAATGGATGGTTCACATGTCCTGTAAGATTATCTCCACATTTTATCACTCTTACCACCACTGATGGATCATCTACCTTTACAAAAAACACCGTAAAATATCCTGGGTCGAGACCATTGTCTATCTCTGGTGCATCTTTAGGCTTATCACGCATTGACGAAAACACTATCCAATCTCCCCTTGGGGACCATTGGCAATATGTGTCAATCCAAGGCCCATTTGTTAGCTTTAATATTTGGAAGAAGCTTTTATATCTTTAAAACTATTAATATATGTATAAAGAAAGAGTTTGTGTTTAAAGGAGAAAGGAAAAGTTTGTTTTTAAAGAAAAATTTATTGATTTGTTAAGAGTATATAGGTCATGTTAATAAAAGTATTATAATATCTATTGGTTGAACGTATTAACTTATTATTTTAGCCACTTTAGACCAAGAGAATGTGGAATATCAGAAGTATAATAAGTGGTCAAGTTTTATCAAGAGAATGTGGGATATCATAAGCGATGACTTTATGGCACTTATTAATGAGTTCTATAACAATGAATATTTACCTAACAATCTCATTTCTACATTTTCGATCTATTTCCCAAAAAAAGAGAACCTTTATGATTTTAACAACTTTTGACCAATATGCCTAGTTAGATGTGTGTACAAGGTCCTTGCAAAGATGTTGTCGTTAAGGCTAAAATCAATTATTAGCACCATGGTGGATCACAGGTAATTTCTTTTGTGGTAGATACATTTTGGATGGGATTCTCATTGATAATGAAATGGTACATTTTGTAAAGAGTCACAAAGGCAGCAGGATTATTCTGAAGCTTGACTTTGAGAAAGCATATGATTTTATCTCATGGGATTATATGCTTGAAGCAATGAAACAAATAGGTTTCAGAAGCAAATGGATAAAATGGATGAAGAAATGCATTTGCCAATCCTTGGCCTTGGTATTAATCAATGGGGCATCCGTCGAATACTTTGGGATTCATAAAGGGTTACAACAAGGTAATCCTTTTTTGGCTTTTCTATTTACATTGGCAGTGTAAGGACTTAGCTTGATGCTACACAAAGCAGTTGAGTTGGGTTTTTTCAGTGGTTTGGATATTCAAAAGAATGACATCAATGTTCCTTTTCTTTAATATGCAGATGATACTATGATTTTCTGTGAAAGTAGTTCATGCGTTCTCCTTAATTTCAAAAGGAATTTGAAGTGTTTCAACTTAATTTATGGATTAAAGGTGAACTATAAAGCTTTATAAGTGGTATTAATGTTAGCAGATCCTTCCTTAAAAACTATGCTTGATTATTTGGGTGCAACATGGCTATGTGATCATTGAAATATTTAGGTTTACCTTTAGGTATTAACCAAAGAAACACTACAGCTTGGGAGCTAATTGTTAACAAATTTAAGAGCAAATTTAACGTGTAGAAGGGCAAATTCTTGTTAAGAGCTAGAAGACTAGTTTCTTATCAAAGCTGTGCTAAATAGTATACCCCTTTATTGTATGTCTCTATTTAAAATTTCATATGTAATGGCAAAAATGTTATTTAAAATTTAAAGGATTTTCTAATGGAATAGTGGGGGTGAAAGGAGTAAATTGTGTTTGGTTAGTTGGGATGTACTGTCCAAGGCAAAGCAATTGAAAGGACTTAGCATTGACTCAATTGTGGCTACAAATAGAGCTCTAATATTGAAGTGGGTACGGATGTTTGTTAACAAAACTGAAGCATTATAGAAAAGTATTATGGCTGAAAAGTGCTCGAATTTGAACAATGGTGCAATGGTTCATTGAACAAAGCAATCCTAAGTATAAAGAGATATTTCTTTAGCGATATATAAAAATGACAACTTTATTAATACTTTTAAAGTGGGATGTTTCTTTCAGTTGGGGGATGGGTTGAATATTTGCTTTTGGGATGATGTGTGGTGTGGTTCCTTTAGGCTTATGTGTCAATTCCTAAGGCTAGTTTTGATTACCTTGGAGAAGAAAGAAGTTCTGATAGAGCTAGGCATATGGCTAGATGGCGAATGGAAAAGCATCCTGGAGTAGTGAAGGTTGTTGTTTAAGTTGGAGAAAGCTTTGGTATTAGATTTAGTGACAATTCTTAACCTATATCCCCTAAAAGGAGATGTACAAGACAAATTGGTCAGGAAGTTTGAAGTATCGGATAAGTTCTTGATTAAATCTTTATGTAATAAAGTGAAATTTGGTTTAGTCTTTAGGTAGATGTCTTATGATATTTGGATCAAATTATTTTCTAGTTTGACACCTTTGAAGGTAGTGTTATTCTTATGGATGACTCTTAAAGGAAGAATTGTTATTAGGGATATGTTGTATAATTATGGCATTATTGAAGAATTTGTTATGAATCGATTGAAAGTATTAACCATTTGTTTATTCACTATGAGTTTGCTTGGAAAGTATGGACTAAATTTGTCTCATGGTAGGGTGGTAGTGTGTGCATTTTGAGCTCTGTGATGGATTTTTATAATCATTAGACTGAGTTGGAGGTAGTAGAGTTAATGATAAGATATGAAGATTGTGTTTTGTTGTTATAATTGTGTTAGTGTGGCTGGAAAGAAATAAAATGGTTTTCAATTTGAATCCAATTGATGCTGAGAGTATGTTTGAAATTATACTTTATAGAATTTCATCTTGGTTGGATGTGGTTCATCTATCAATATCAAAGTTTCACTTGTTACACACTTTGAGTAGCTTAAGAATATGGTGCAACCTACTAGTGAAAGAAAATCTAGATGAAGTATGGTTCTAATATTGTATGATTATGATGGTATTTCGAATTACTACTAGATAATAGTTTAAATTTTGAACAAAGAAGAAAACATGGTCCATTGGGAGTACTTTGAAGGATAATAACTAGGAAGTGATTGCCCTTTTTTATTGTCTAGTGCAACCAATGTATATGAGAATTGCAGGCATTCTAGCTTTTATCCAAGCTTTGAAGATAACCAAAGCAAAACTTTCGGTTGTAGGCTGTCGTTTTGTTTTGATTTCATCATTGAAAACAACTGTTGACTGGTGCAAAGGTGAGATGAAGAAGGAAAACTGGGAAGCTTGGGATGAACTATATAAATTGAAAGAGATATGATGTTTTATAGATGTAAGCTTCGGTTTCAATGAAAAGTGGAAGGAATATGTTTGCTAGGAATGTTGGGTCTTTGGATGCTTTCTTTTGAATATGTTCAGCATAGACCTTCATTTTCTTATTATTTGGTTGATCTGTAAGAATAGCAACTATCTTTGTGAATTGGTTGACTCTCTCAACCTATATTAATAAAAACCTTTGATTCTTTACTGTATAAAAAAAATGATCATTTTAAGTAAAAAATTTTGACTTATTATTTTAAGAGAATTCTAACTAAATTGATTTTTTTAAGTAATAGATAAATAAAGTTAAAGAAATAAATGTTTAAAATTTTAATTTTAAATATTGAATTAGGTTAACAAACAACTCCTATATTATCCTTAAAAAAATAAATACTTAATATTTTATCTAATTAAATTCAGTGACAACATAACAATATTGTCCCTCACAAAATACTATAAAAAGAAAACTAAAAAGCTATGAATAATATGTATAAAGAAAGAGTTTGTTTTTAAGGGAGAAAGGAAGAGTTTGTTTTTAAAGGAGAATTTATTGATTTGTTAAGAGCATATAGGTCATATTCATAAAAATATTTTAAGATCTATTGGTCGAGCGTATTGAGTGATCATTTGAAGTTAAAAATTTTAACTTATTATTTTAAAAGAATTTTAACCAACTAAACTTTTTAAGTAAATGATAAATTAAGTTATCAAACAAATTTAAGGAAATAAAGGTTTAAATGTTTAATTTTAAAAATTCAATTAGGTTATCAAATAGCTCCTATGTTATCATTAAAAAAAATAAATAGTTAATATTTTATCTGATAAAATTCAGTGACAACATAAAAACTTTGTCCATCATAAAATGCTATAAAAAGAAAACTGCAGTGATTTGATAAGGATTCATTCAATAAAAAATTTGAATAGTAGAGGTTAATGCATTCTATGATAATAATACTTCCATCTCAGCTAAACATATTGAATTATTTTATAATTTTATTTTATAAAGATTTTATTTATTTTTTTTTGTAAATATAATATAAATACACACACTCCTTCAAAAAATTATGTTAATTTTATAAAGAGATGCTAACTTATGCAATCCATACACATACTTTTCACAACTGATCTGAGATTTCACACACACATACTTTTTACAATCAATGTGGAATTTTGAGGGATTAACTTACACATACATACACACTTTTCATAAATTGATATGGATCTAAATAGACTACCTCATTCTCTAGCCTCTGTAAATTAGAAATATCGCATCTCACATACTCACATATGTTTTTTTTATTAATATAGTACAAAAATATATGGGTTAGGGGACAAAACACACTCTTACAAAATCATGATAATTTTATAAATATATGCTAACTTATATAACTCACACGTATATATACAATTTTTACAATCGATGTGGGATTCAGAAGGACTAGATTTATTAGTTAAATATTAAAAAAGAAAAAAAAAATCTAAGCTATACCTAATAATAATCACCTTTAAATGAAATCCTAATAATCTTCGCACCCATCACTATCATATCCATGATGCTTGCTAAAGTGACATGTGAAATTAAAATAACTTGAATTTCAAAAGGAAAATAAAACTAGACACCTACTAAAGTAATGAATTAATAAAAAAAAATTGTGGTTCCTTAAGTTCTTTTATCCTAACTTAATATATTTAAATATTTCTACATATTACTTTATTTTATTTTTAAGTATCATTTATTCTAATTTTATATATAATATGATATTATTCTTATTATCATAGTACTATATTAGTACCAATATATAATATATTATTGTACATTATTATATTATAATAATATTATATATATTATTATTATTATAATATCATATTATTTAATATAAATTATATATTTGTTATTATATCTATTTATTAAGATATTAGTATTACAAAATATGTCTTTCAATTATAAAATATGTGTCCAGAGACGATTTTTATATAAAGTGGTGATGTATAATAGTTTATTTTCTCACCTTACAAAATAAATTATGGCATTACAAAATATTTGTCAAAATACGATTTTTAAGTAAAGTGATGAAATTTTAAAGTTAATTTAATAATCTTATAAAATAATTTTAAAAGTTATTTAATACTTATAGTAACTCTTATTGTTTTATAACTTCATATAATGTTATGTAAATTTCTCTTTATTATAAAATATTCTACATTTCTTTCATTTTTGTATAATAATAATTATTTTTTAAAAATAACAAAAATTATATAGTTAATCATTATTTTCTTGTCATATTTACTTTACTAAAATAGATCCTAATACTACAAAATGTGGGTTAAGAAACCATTTTTATGTAACGTAATGATACATAATAGTTTTATGGCATTATAAAATATTTGCCAAGATACAATTTTCATGTAAATGATGACATTTTAAAGTTGATCTACTGATTTTATAAAATAATTTATAAAATTAACTAATACTCATAATAACTCTGGTTATTTTATACCTTCATGGAGTATTATGCATGTTCCTCTTTATTACAAAATATTTTACACATTTTTTGTTTTCATTTTTTTGTAATGTTTACTCTTTTAAAGTAAAAATACAGAGATTTATGTAATTAATCACTATTTTTCTACTGTTTTTCTATAATATTTACTTATACAAAATAGATATTGATATTACAAAATATGTCTCAAGAAATTATTTTGATATACAATAATGATGTATAATAGTTTATTTACCTACTTTATAAAATAGATTGTCATATTATAAAATATTTGTCAAGATAAAATTTTATGTAAAATGATGATATTATAAAATATAATTTGATATTAAAAAATATTTGCCAAGACATGATTTTATGTAAAGTAATGATATTTGAAACTCATTTTGCATCGAATAAGTGTAATAACTCTAATTATTTTATAATTTATTATAGTATTATGTATATTTTCTTTATTATAAAATTTTCTTCACTTATTTAACTCTTTTGTATTTTTTCTTCTTCTTAGTGAAAATATTAAGAATTATGTAATTAAGCATTTTTTTACCATATTTAATTTTACAAATAAATCTTATATTACAAAATATTTGCCAAGATATGATATTTATGGGAAGTGATGATATTTCAAAGTTGGCGTATTGGATTTACATAATAATCTATAAAAGTAATTAATAATTATAATAACTCTAATTATTTTTTGTAATTTTATATAGTATTATTTATATTTCTCTTTTTGTTACAACTTATTTTACACTTTTTAATTTTTTTTAATTTTTAACTTTTTAATAAAAAAATAACAAGGATTATTTATTATTTATTCACTTTTCTTGCCATATTTAATTTTATAAAACATATCGTAATATTATAAAATAGATTTTTATATTATAAAATATTTATTAAGGTATGGCCTTTATGTAAAATAATGATATTTCAAAGTTGATTTACTAATTTTATAAAATAATATATATATTGACTTAATAAGTATAATTAATCCAATATTTTTTGGCCAGTAAGTATAATCTATATAAAATCATCTATATATTGACTTAATAAGTATAATAGCTTAACTAGTAGGCAGTTTTTTTTTTTTTTTTGGCAAGGTTCTACTTGCTTCTCCATTCAGATTTTCTTCTTTCGAAAAACCTTTTTGAGGTGTTCCAATGTTTCAGTAACAAAATGGGATGAGGAATAACATCCTAGGATCCTTATTCATCTCAACATGGGATCTTGGTATGCTTTGAAATGGTTTTGCAACCTCTTTTTATGTAATGCTTCAAGTCCCTTTACTTGTAATTTAGTGATGGTTTTGATTCTTTTTTATCCTCGTTGGACAGTGACTAAGTAAGGAACTTAAGGTTCCATTAGCCTTGAGAGTCTTTTTTGTCATTATGTTTGTATTTAGAACATGTGAACAATGTTTTGGCCTTTAATCTCCCTCATTCTTGTGTTGTATGCTAACCCAACTTGGTTAGTGACACATATGAATGGCGTACTCTTTTAGAGCTACATAAGGTGAGGATTCATCAATCCTATGATCATTTTTGTGATTAGTTTTTGCCTTAGGCCAGAAAACATCCTCTAAATGCCTTGTATTACATGTTTTACTTCTTTTGATGCTTACGGTTCATGTTCTCTGATTTTGTGTGCTTATTGGATAGTTATGTAAAGATGTGATATTACAAACTTAGATGCATATCTTGTCACCTTTTGCATGGGAGAGATGGTAACATGAGGGAGATGGTAATATGTGTTATATAAATCTTTTGGGCTTTAAGTTTATTTGGTTTGTTTTATACTTGTTTCGTTTACTAACTTGTTCTTCTTTTGGGCATAGTGTTTGAGTAAGACCACAGATTGGTCTCAATGGTCACATTATGTGGTCATGAATGATGAATGAATGCATATATCTCCTTTTCCATGAATGCATGACCCACCACTCCCTCTTTGATGTTTGAATATGGATGATGGATGACAATGCATGCTCATCCCCTTTGCCATGATACATGACCCCATTCCCCATTGAATTAATGTGATGATTTGATTGGCTTAATTATGCTTAGATGTATGTTTAGGGTCATTACTTGGACTAATTGATAGCACGGTTATTAAAAGTGAACCAAAGATGCCCAAAGGTCGAATCTTGATATCTGGACAGTTTGGGGGTGCCTAATCATTTCCCTAAGTCGTACCTAATTTCTAAAGCCAGTTTCTGATGGGGTGAGAATGAAATGGGCCTTCTAATTGCTTATATTAGGTTTAGATTTTGCCTTCCTCAAATTTTTATCCCAAACAAAGTCGGATAGCAAATCCACATTTCTTAAGGATGGTACCAACATACTATCCTACATTTGGTTCCCTGATGACCATCATTTTGGACTTAAGACTTTGAAGTCACGCAAGGCCTTAAAGGATCCCATTGATCCAAACGTGTGGTACATCCTTGGGTCATTACCAATGTAAAGACCTTCGTCCTCTCAATCCCCTGATGATCGATAAAAGGATGGAGCACTAAGCAAGATTTCACTCATTCAAGTGCAATCACAAAACCCAAGGTGATCTCACTAATGGCTTTTAAGCATATGATTGGTTAAATGTTATGAACTTAAACTCTATGGTTTGAAATGTTATTTAATCAGATGATGTTGATGAGTATTTTGATGAAAGGATCATTAGATTTTTGAATTATTTATTTTTATCACATGTTGACAAATTATTGCTTGAGAATAATAGTATGTTGTGATATGAATTTCCAAGGTTGACGGGTGTTGTTATTAATTGCTATATAGCCAAAATTTTATTAGATTTATAAATGAATTATTAAAGGACTATTACTTGATATTGTTTAAGCAAACGATAAAAAAAAAAAAAGCCTGTATGAGTAACATTTGATAGCCTGTGAAGTACCAAATATTAGAAATTCTTTTGTTATGTGCACAAATGGGAAGATGGGTTATTTGTATTTAATTGCTTATTGTGTTATTTGTGATTTAAGTATCCTTAATTATTTACTTAATTAGTATGCAAACTCCTTCCGTTGCATTTAATTTTCTTTTAGAAAAGTAGACTAAATATTGCATCCAGTCTATATTTTGAAGTTGTAGTCTAGCAGTCTAATAGAGTTTGGGATAGTATGCAGTCTTTTAGTGTTTTGTTTTGTTTAGCCATGCATGTTTTGTTGTAAATAGTTACCATGTTGTGATACAAGAGATATTGTGTTAAAAATAAATGAAGAAAGGTCTTTTAGTGATAATAGGATGACATGAGAGAATATTAATGATGTTATGCATTTTAATACTTCATACTCTATGAATCAGCTAATGCATACAACTTTGAAATTACTATTAAATGTAGATTAACAACTCAATCTACTTAACAAACTAAGCAAAGTTAGATTAAAAAAAAATCAATAAAATGGGATGTCATAAAGAGTTGATGTTTCTCCCTAACTTTAATCAAACTAACCAATTTGAAATAAGTGAATCGAGTGAACTGGCTATATAGCTCATCACTCCTTCATAATAATGGATAATTAGAGTATAATACTAACTATGAAATGATAATAAAGATCACCAGGCTTTTAGGGTCATAAGGATGACATATCCCTCTCTTACTCATTTTGTCGAAATGATGCCTAAACAAAAAAATATAAAATATAAGAAAATGTAGAGGCATGAAGAAGAAGAGTATAGGAGCACCAAGACCATAAAATCTAACCACTAACTTGATACTTGCTTTATTATTTGAATGAATAAAGGGTCCTAGGCCATAAGACCT
>CATIWR010144710.1:0-23516 GCA_949677035.1 Omphalea diandra
GGTTCGGTTTAAAATTGAGAAAACCGAATAAACCCAATTTGTGGGATTTTTTTTAATTTGAGTTTAAAAAACTAAGAATAAATTATTTTATATAAGATTAAAAAAACCCAACAACCCATTGAGCCCAAAACTGAAAATCGAACCGAACC
Source organism: Omphalea diandra (assembly GCA_949677035.1). Taxonomy (NCBI): domain Eukaryota; kingdom Viridiplantae; phylum Streptophyta; class Magnoliopsida; order Malpighiales; family Euphorbiaceae; genus Omphalea; species Omphalea diandra. The sequence goes on from CATIWR010144710.1 coordinate 150, forward strand.
AAACCAATTTTTTTCGGTTCGGTTTACTTCGATTTATCTTAAATTTTGGTTCGATTCAGTTTGAATTTAAACTAAATTCGATCTATTCAATTTTCATAAATTCAGTTCGAATTGAACCGAACCGACCGAATGCTCAGCCCTACCGCCAACCAACCCCAAGTCCCAACATACATGGAAAAAACTTGCCTAACTATACGGTATCACTGGGTTAAGTACTTTCAACAGTTCGTATTCGTTATATTTAATTAAATTATTTTTTATTTTTTAATATTATATTAAATTATGATTTATATTTATTCAATTATATTTTGATATTAAGAAAATTATTTTTTATTAATTAAAAAAATTAATCAAAAGTGAATTTTGATTTATATTAAATTTTGATATATATATATATGTTTAAAATTACTTTAAAATTTTGAAAACAATAGTTCCATATAATGAAAATAAATTTTCTCATAAATATATAAAAATAAAAGCATAAAAGTTAATAGTAATTTAAAGATATATTTTAAGAACAAGAAAATTAAATAAAGAATTTTTATTTATTAATAATAATTTAAAGATATATTAAAAGCATAAAAGTCAGTAGAGATTTTAAGTTAATTATTTTGATTTATCATTTTAAATGATTTTTTTATTTAATTAAAACTTTTAATTTGAGCTCATATTAGACTATTGAATCATTTTAAAAACAATAATTATTAACAATTTGATATTTAAGTGATGAAATTAAATTATTAAGTAAGTTTTTTTTCCTACTATATAAATTAAATCCTTTTTATTTCTTATTTTTAAACGTTATTTGGAAGCGGGTGGAAAATGAAAGGAAACAAAAAGAGAGAGCAAATTTATAAAATATTTCAAAACTTTTATTGTTTGAGAGAGAAGATAGAATACAAAGGAAAGAAAATGTATAAAACAAATAAGTGAAAAAATTACATATTACTCATAAAAAAATTTCCTTCTAAATTTGAAAGGAAAATGAGTAAAAAGTGATGAAATTTATAAATTTATCCCTGATATTATATTCTTAACAATAAAAAGTAAGAATAATAAATTCTTAACAATAAAAAGTAAGAATACACTTATAATTTTAACATAATAAAATAATATTTTATATATTTTTCCTATTATTTTTCATCATCTCACAAAAAAAAGTAAATTAAAATAATGGATACAAAGTGATGAAAATTATAAATTTATCATTGCGATTATATTTAAACAACAAAAGTAGGGATATAATTTTAACAACACAAAATAACATTTCATAGATTTTTTTTCTATTATTTTCCATCATCTCCCAAATAAAAAGTAAAGAAAATATTTTTCATCCCCTAACTTTCAATCCTATTATTTTCATTCCTCCTATTTTTTTTTTTTTTTACCAAAATGGCTTCCAAACTTAGGGTTACAAATCTACTATAGATATAAATTAAACCTTTATTTGGAAAGGGAAGAAAAGTTAGGAAAAAAGTAGAGAAAGAGGAGTGACGAATTAACAATTCTATTATTTAGGAAAAGTGATAAAGTGACAGTAAAAAGATAAGAAAGAAAAGCGAATAAAGTGATGGTAAAAGAAAAGAAAGAAAAACGAATAATAAAAATTTTTCTAGGACACACTGTTTTGTAATTACGTGGATTTGAGAGAGAAAATTCAAAAAAGTTATATTTTTATTATGTAATTACTAATTTACTCATCAAATAATTTTTTATCCACATTTTGAATTTTTGTTAGTCCATTTCAATTAAAAGCCTAAAATTATTTTTTATTTATTCTTATATGTGCAAAAATATTACACGTTGTATTATTTTTAGTTAATTAAATAAATTTTCATAATTGATCTTACTAATTCAAATAAATTTTTATATATGAATATAGAGACTCAAGAGTATAATATATGAATAAAAATTTTAATACATTTTAAATTCACATTAAACTTATTTTTTAAAGTTAATCTTAATTTAATGTGAAGGGTAAAATAATAATTTCAATTTAAAAGCTTTTCTTTCATTTATTTTTTATAATTTTTCAAATAAAGGAAACGAACCTTATTTTCCTACTTTTTCAAATAAAATAGGAAAAAAAAACTTTTCTCTATTTTTTTCATTTTTTCTCACTCAATTTTTTTCCTACCATAGTGTAAAGGATGGTGAGTGAAATTAATGCGCGACTTCGTGCAAACTGAGTCACAATAAAATATTATCTTTAAAAAAAAAAAGTGATGAGTTGAAATCTTCAGACTATGTGTTTCACGTAATCAAATTTCGTCACGGCAAAAGAACTCGGGGTCTCGAATCGTCCAATCCAACGAGACAACAAAGTTGGTAGAAGTACGAAGTCCGAAGTTGCACTGCAATAATTTTTTTTTTTCCTCAAAAGGGGGACGAATGAAACGAAAGCATACTTGGAAAATGCTAGAGGATAATGTTAGTCACTCTTTTGTTCTTAAAAAATCTTACCTGTCTATGTTTTTAAAAAATAATTTTATGTACTTTTTATTTTTTTAATGAAGTGGGTTACTTTTATCATATTTATTAGTTTTTATTTTATTTCTCTTTTAAAAGTTTTTATTTTTGTCTCTGTTATTATTTTTTTTGTGAGAACTTTTATATATTTTTTTAAAATTTTAATAGTTTGAAATTAATTATTTAATAATATATGATAATATATTACTGAATATCATCTTTTAAATTTATTTTTATATATTATATAAGTTTTAGTTCATATCACATTAAAGGTGAAAGCCAAGAAAAGTAAATGAGAAGAGGAAAGATAATGAGAAATTTCTAACGTTTTGCTTAGGATTTTTTTTTTCCTTGGTTACAAAAAGCAGGGGGGAATTGATTTGATTTTAACAGATTTTTTTTAAAAAAATACATTCTAAATTTGTTTAATAAATTATAATATTTTAATTATTTATAAATATAATACATATCATATATAAATAAAGATATATCCTAATTATATTTAAGTATAAAATTATATTTATATTATTTATTCAAACAAATTTTGTTTTATTGACTTAAGATACATATTCAATTTGTTCATTTTTTTAATTCTCAAAATAAAATCATATCAAACCATGTCAAATAATTTTCCTTACACGCTCACATACCAATTGTTTTTAAATAAGATTGGAGATTGAATCGATTGGTTGATTAAATTTCGATTTAGCTAGTTTAATCAATTTAATTGATCTAGTTTAATTTTTTAATTTTTTAAAAATATATAAATAATACTTAAAATAGTTAAAAATTAAAAAAAAAGTATAATATTTGGATATTTAAAATTTGATTCAAACAATGTAATTTTTAGAAATTTTAAATTTTTTTATAAAATAAAATAATTTTATATTGAATCAATTTGCTTTTTTTATTATTATTTTTTAATTTTAATCGAAGCTCCCACTTAGAGCCAAAGGAATGAACCAAGAATGTATATACATTTCTTTAATTAAATTATAGTAATCGGTAGGAAGTGATACCTGAGACAAGTGATTAATGAGGAATGCTTCGAAACCCTCAAGTCTCTGTGTTCAAATTCCATCACGCGCTATGAATTTTTCATGTCATCCATAGATTAATGAATTAAAATATTTTAAATGTAAAGTGTTGACAAATATTTTTTTCATCGTTGACGTGAACATAGAAAAAGTTTTTCATTAATTTTTTTGATAGAGATTTGTTCATTAATTTGGAAAGAGAAAATAAAATCATATTAATTAAGAGAATGTAATTTTATCACTTCATACTTGAATCATTTTATGGGTTAACTTGTAAATTAATGATATGATAAATTTAACTTATCTTCAAATTTCTTTTTAAAAGACGAAAGAGCATATAATTATTGCACCCTTATATTTAATTTTTATAAAAGTGAAAATTATAGCATTATTATTCCATAAATTAATAACATTTTCACATTTAATAGAAATAAAATTATGCGTAATTATTCAATATTAAACTAACATACTACTCGAAATCTTATCCATAAATTAGTCGAAGCAAAAACATCAAAAGTACACATCACAAATATTAGAAGTCTTTTGTTCAAATTATTATTTTTTTTTAAAAAAATAGAAGCCTTCGTTGACAAGGGAAGAAACTGCATAGGTTACGTAGGTGGACTTTTCGTACCCTAGGTGTGGACCGACACAACAAGGTTCAAACTGAAAAACCCATCAAATTTGATTTGTTCAACTCAATTTCAATATAAGCTCGATTTTTTTAAAAAAAAATTAATATATTCAGTTGGATTCTATTAATAATAAAAAATATTGATTTAATTAAATCAAATTAAATTTAAACCAAGATTATTCAAATCTATTTGAAATCCATTAGTTATATTAAAATTATATTATTTATATTAAAATATTTAAAAATATATTATAAAAACTATTATTTATATTTAAAATATTTTTTAAAAAAATTAGATTTAAATTAAATCAAATTATAATTTAATCAAATCAAATCAATTTAATTCTATTTAATTTATAGATTGATTTAGTTCGATTGAATTTATATTTTTAAAAGTTTGATTTTTTGATTTTATTCAATTGAATCGATACAATTTGGTTTAAATTGAATGCCAATCCTAGCCAAAGGGACAAAAATATTAGGCAGGGCCTATTTAACTAAAACAATAATCTCTTACTAATTTAACAGGTTAAATAATGGAAGAAACCTAGCAAGGAACACGACCTTTGTTAGTATGTTCCTGCGAACTTGTCATGATTTTTCTCCATCTTTTCCCCGTATGCGATAAGGCTCCAATCCTTTATAGACATGCAAAAATGCTCCTCCATTGCACCAATCAAAACTTTCTGAGTCTCCTTCTCCATACTTATCCTGTTATCCACAAAAGAAAATGGAGTACAACACTAAAGATAATGCAGCATCAACCGACCCAGTTCAACTAATTGGCATCTTGTTATTGCTTAAAGATTTTTATTCAGCTAGTTTCTGGCATGTCACCCAATTCTTGTTTAAGGTGTTCCGATCAGATGAGAGCAAGCCCTCAAAAGTTGAAGTTGCCACCAAGAAACTAGGTATTGAAACAAATTCGAACTGTGATGAGGAACTAAGCACGGGAGACTTGACAATGGTGATGAGTCAGCTGGGAACTTGCTATGACCCAGATGGGGACAAGCTACGAGATAGACTGGGCCCTAGTGACATTACTGCTCTGTTTGAAGAGGAGGAGCCTAGTCTGCAGGAAATCAAAGAAGCTTTCTACTTGTATGATGAAAATAATGATGGGTTCATTGATGAAAAGGAGTTGAGGAAAATTATTTCTACATTGTGCATTGCAGAAGTATCAGAAGCAGACTGCAGGAGAATGATTAGAGCATATGATGATAATGGAGATGGAGTAATTGATTTCAATGAATTCGTAAGGCTTGTGGCAAAAAGTTTCAGCTAAATATATAATAAAATAATGGTCTATCTTATTTTTTTTTGCTTTAAGATGTTCAAGGGCTATTAACATATTATGAGAGACAATTTCACTGGCATATCTATTTCAATCTACCAAGTTAAAGAAAATGCAGAACCAAAAAAAGAATGACAATAAAAATGTAGATCCAAAAATGTTATTTATGGTTTGTTACTAAAAGCAGAAAACATTTATCTGGGAAATCTTAGCTCAAGATTCCTTTGCATATTTTTAACCTGATAGTTTTCTTGGTAAAATAACAATGTGCAATTAAAACTAACAGTTTCATATTGCTAGCCCAGGTGAATCTTGATGTAAGCTCTAAAATAAAAGATTCATCAGAAGTCTTCATAAAAGATTAATGCATCTCAGAGAAATTAAAGAAAAAAAAGACTAGAATGCTTTTCACAAAATATATTTTGGGTAGGTACAACCACTTGTTATATCAATAGTAGTGTTGCATTAAGACTATGCCTGACGTTGTTTTTAAGAAAAAATAATCATTATATAATATTTTTCATTTATTTTATGTATTTGCTTCAAACGATTGATGTATCTAATACATTCAAATTTTTGCTATATATTCATTTATTTCTGAATATCTGATAAAACACAATCTGATAATAATAGCTTTTCACATTTAACTTTAATTTCTAAATAGATAATTTTAACATTATCAATATACTATTTCATTCACTTTTCATATATATATATATATATATAGACACACACATGTGGCACTCTAATGATGTTATCATTATAATACAATAATTAATAATTATCATTTTCGATATATTTTCTAGTTAAGAAACATTTGGGATCAATGTTTATGCAGAGTGTATGATGGTGATTAAAATTATTTTTTTTTGCCATCAATGAACTTATTTATCAAAAATTAAATTAATTAAATTGAGAATTAAGCATTAAACTGGTTTGAATAGATTTTAAAAATCAAATCAGTCAAAATTAACTTAATCAAAATAAAAAAAAATTGATAAATTGATTGACTAGATTCAATTGAAATTATATCATTTACATTTGCATTTTTAAAAATCTATAGAAATTCAAATTTTTGTTAAATTTTAGATGTTTGAGATATTTTTTATTTTTACAATTAATTGTTTTTTCAAATAATATTTCTGTCATAAATTGATTTTATTTATATAATATTTTTATTTTAAAAGCTAATGTTTTTATGTCATTAAATTAGAACAATCAAATTAATTAAACTAATAAAACTTTAAAGTTAATTATCAAATCAATTTGATGATCAATTCCAATTGATAATATTGCAATGCTATTCAACTTTAATAGGGTTAATTACTTTGAACTCTTTGATATTTTTCATATTTAATTATGTTATAGTTAATTAAGTCATTTTTCACTTTTCAATATTATACTAAATAATCTCTTATGTTTGCCCTATTATACTAAAAAGTTTTTTCAGCATTAAAAATGTCAGTTTTTCATTTGTTAGAAACAATATAGTTAAAAGTGAAATTTGTATTTTATTGTGTTGATTACTCTGAACTCCTATTGTTTGTCATATTTAATTGAATCATTCTTTATTTTTCAAAATATTATATTAAATTATCCCTTATATTTATTCCATTATATTAAATTTAGTATAACAAAACAATCATAAAAAAAGTTATAGTATAATTTTAAAATATGAAAGGCAATTTAGTTAAATTATCTCAATTTAATAACATTGCTAACCCTATATATATATATATATATATAACTTCGACTGCAAGCAGGCATTTTCTCGTTGTACAATCAATTCTTTATTGGTTGCTTCATCCAAGGGGCAAAAGGAAAAGACAAAAAAGGACCGCCTTGGACTTCCTTTCCAAGATTATAGTATTTTTTTTTTTTATCTAAACTTTCCAAGATTATATTGATTGACTGACTGGTGTACTGGTCATCTGATATTTCCGACCCAGTTCAAACTAATTGGCATCTTGTTATTGCTTAAAGATTTGTATTCAACTAGTTTTTGGCATGTCATCCAATTCTTGTTTAAGTTGTTTGGATCAGATGAGAGCAAGTCCTTAAAAGTTGCTACTAAGAAACTTGGTATTGAAAGAAATACAGCTTTGATCAAGAAAAACAGCTTTAAGCGTGAAAGGAATTCAGACTGTGATGAGGAACTAAGCATAGGAGAGTTGATATTACTGCTCTGTTTGAAGAGGAGGAGCCTAGTCTGCAAAAAATCAAAGAAGCTTTCTACATTACAAGAAAACACCATTATACCAATGGAAATTCCAGTTGGTAAATAGAAAAATTCCATCGTAAAATAATTTATCAATGAAATACTTATAACGAAATCAGTCATAAAAAACTTGGCCGATAACTGTTTACTGACAGAAAAAGAATTCATCGGTAAATTTACCGAAATTGGAAATAGAATAGTCCATATGGTAAAAAAATCGTTGCGTATTACCGATGGATTACCCGTTGCAAATCCGACGATAAATATGAAGAGAATCCATTGGTAACTTTTTATTGAAAAAATTATATATTTTTTTTCATTTTGTTGGCACGTTTATTGATTCTATTAAATTTTGTCAATAATCCGTTCATATTTTTTTATATACTAATTTTTTATTTTAATTTTATTGCAATTATATATATATATATATCATCATTAGAACCATGATCAACAGGACAAGTAGTAGTAGCAATAGGAGCATTGGTAGCGCAAAAACTATCGAGACTTGAGGCATAGGAGTCTACAAATGAGATGAAAGAGGTATCTCAGTTTACTGAGACACGAAGTGCAATCATTCCTCTATAGATTGCATTCAACTATACATGAGCATGATTGCAATGATTCTCTCATCTACTTGCTTATCGACCTCTCGCTGAAAGTCCTTGGCTAAAGGCAGTGAGGTAGAAGAAGTGTTGGCATCCAAATCTCCGAAAAAGTGCAAGGTCTAAGAATCCATGTTGTATATCCTACCCTTAATTTGTTATTTAATTGTCAGAAAGAATACATCTCTCTTGTCTACTTGCCTATCAACCTCTCGTTGAAAGTCTTTGGTTGAAGGTAGTTGGGTAGAAGAAGTGCTGACATTTGAATCTTTGTAAAAGTGTGGGGGTTTGAGAACCCATGATGTATATCCTTCCCTCAATCCTTCCCCTAATCGTCGAAAGGAATACCTCTATCTCATCCATCTGCAAGGCTTGCTGGATCCCTAAACTAACGACCATAACTAGTCATGGGCAGTATTGATATCATTCTGCATTTTGTAAAATATTAATGATTATCCTAATACTATAGTATTAAAAATTTTAATTTAAATATTTATTACGTACATTAATAGTCCTAGATCAAGCATCAATAAATGTCTGCATGTCATATTTTTTCATGTGCGTGTACACGAAGATATTGACGAGTAAAACCTCTCATCTCAGTTATCAAATCTATTATTATGAAATAAGAAAATATATTAATGAGTTATTCTCTATATAGCATAAAAACTCCTGTTAAGTTACATTTTCTGGGTCGGAAACGTTTCTATATTTCCTTATTTTTAACATATCTCCCATGTTTTCTTTTATAAATTTTTTAAAAATATTGTTTCTCCATGTCATTTTCATATTTTCCCATTTTTGTATTTCCATTTTCATGCAACATAGGTAATTTCAAAAAAAAACAATGAAATTAATTACCAATCGTCTAGTGTGCTCAGAATGTGGTATAGATCTCCAATGTGCCCAAACGGACCAGATTCTGGACCACCAATCAGCTTTTATCTATGACTGTTAATTTCAATAAATGATCTAGTTTTAATTTTACATATTGTCCATCCAATCAGTTTTATCTTGCCATAAACTGAGATAAGGAATATAATACACCTGATAAGTTTGTATCGCTAATATAAATGGTTTGTACTTATTAAATCTTCTCTTGTTGTTGATTTCAACAAAATTATAATTTTCATGTACTTTTATTCTCATATTATAGGTGTTGGATCAAAGTAATCAAATTTAAATAATACAATTCTTTTGATCGGAAGTGTAGAGTGCTCTAATTTTAGAAACTCGATCAATCGACTCTAATAATCATGTGTTTTCACCATAATTATAATTTTCAATACTTACTTTGCTATTGATTAATAACCTATCGAAACCATATTTTTCAGTGTGAAACTTATATCTATTGATAAAATAAACGGGATATATAATCATACTTTGTAATAGACCCTTGGTAAAGTAAACAATAAATTGATTTGTGATTTTATTTGTTGAATCATTTGCCTATAAGATACAAAATAAATAATTAACTATTCTTTTTTTCCTTCATAGATATCGTTTAAGGTTTTTGCATATATATTAAAAATTGTATTTAATAGGTGTTATTACATAAATAAAAGACTGTGTTACCCTTAATTAATTATTTTTATAAATCATTGTGCACTCTAAAAAAATAATTATTATAAAAGAGATAAAATGTATAATTGAAAAAAATTAATTAATATTTATTGATAATTGTAAAACGTCAAGTATTATGAAGTAAAAATTCATCTCTAAAATGACATAATTTGGAATAGAGGGAGTATATTAGTAATAGAATAATTAATGTTAAAATTAACTATATTGAAAACAAATACATTTGCAGATCACTAAAAAAATAAAAAAATTAAATTTTCATTTTTAAAGTGAATATTTTTACTAGACAAATCTAAGATTTCAGAAAAAATACACAACTACTTGAATCAATGTTGTAGAAGTGTGTGAAAATGGAATTTGAGATACAAATCCAAATTTGATTTCTAAATTTAAGTTTGTAGATGTTTATCGAAAGTAGGCCAATTGACACTTGTATTACTTTTAGTATAAATGAAGTTTGTAAAATTTTATAAAATTTATTTGTAAATCCAATATTTATGTGTTTGGTATAAATAAAAATTTATTTAGAATTCATTTACAGATCTAATATAGAATTGAATAAAACCAAACTAAATCCCAACAAAATATTTAGAATTTCTACATGAATTCCATATTTTAGGTTAATATATTTCATATGATCACAATACGCTGCTTAAATTTTTAATTTTTTTTTTCCTATCCCAGTCAAACGATCATAGTACTCTTAATTATACACGTTCGATTTGGCATCACAATGCATCTCATGTGCATCTCACCCGTCACAACTAAAGTGTGGGCCGTACTTCTAAGGTTTTCGTCTCATCATAACATTTTTGCATTCCTTTATTCTCTCTCATTCTAAAAAATAAAAATTCAAAACTTTTGCCCAATAATTACTTTTTCATTTATTAATTATCTAATTAATTAAATATTTAAAAATTTATTTGCAACTCATAGTTAAATTTTATTATTATTTTGTAAAGGATATACTCTAATTAGAATCTTTTACTAAATAAAAACAATTAAAATTAACACAATAATAAAATTATTTAATCAAAAGTAAAAAAAAAAAAAATAGTAGTTTTCAATTTTTTTTCTGCAGTGTTTTGTTTTCTTCGTTTTGAGTTAATTTTTTGATTTCTTTAGGTCATTGCTTTTTTAAAAAAACATTATGCGTTCATTGAGTCTTTGATTCAACTCTCCCTCTTATTGTACCATAACAAAAGAAAAAAGGCCTCTACTCAATACCAACTCAGATTGATTGCAATTACGACTGCAAATGAATCAAAAATTCGTGAATAGTTTAGAAGCTCAGTCTGATAAAAATTCGTTTGACTTTGTTTATCTAGTAAATAAATATTCTCCAATTTAATTTTCAAATTCTTTTAATAAACAAATTAAATCTGAATGAAAGTTTATTCGGCTCATTTTAAGTTTGTAAATAGTTTATTTATAGACTTATAATTGACGTAGTAAACTTAATTATAGACTCATTTAAATATTTTAATTATATTAATAATATTTATTTATGAGTTTGTTCAATTTATTTTAATTTGTGAACAATTTCTTTAAATTTAATTATTTATAATTTATAATTTTATAATTCATAATTACAAAATAATACTTAATATTATATTTTTATTGTATAAATAATTAAAAAATATAATATTTAATATATTAAAAGTTATAAAATAAATATTTTAATTTTGATATCTTTATGGTTATATTAATAAAAAAGATCTTAATTTAATAATAATTTGATTAAACTTATAAACTATATATAAATATAATAATGTTCATTTTGGCTCAAATAGATTAATAAAAAAATCAAATTTAAATTTAAATTTTATAAAATAAAATCAAATTTAAATTTAATTCCGGTCAATTCGTCACAGCCTTACCTTGCAGTACTATGATCGAAATATTCCCAGATGCAAATGTTAAAAAAAAAAAATGTCCCACTTGTCTGAAACTTGAAACTTATGGTACACATGCTTTTATTACAGACAGCTGGCTATTGCCTGTAACTAATAACTTTAAGGCAGTGGAATTATACCATGTGTCACTGTTCAGGTCCCACGTCAACTGACGCAGCTGCGTTGCGTGCCATTCTGGAAATGGGACCCATCCTTCTAAATGCGGTTATTTATTATTCCATTTATTTCTTAGTTAGATATCATTTAAAATTTTTATATTTATATTAAAAATTATATTTAATAGATATTATTATACAAATAAGAAATTATATTATTTTTAATTAATTATTGTATAAATTATTATAATTTTTAAAAAATGATTATTACAAAAAAAAATAAAATTAAAAAATTAATATTTATAAGTGATTATAAAATAAAAGTTTTTCTCTGAAATAATATTTATTTTGAAACAAACAAAAAGTATAACCAAACTAAATCTCAGTAAAATATTTAAAATTTAATAAAAATTCATTTACCGATCTAATATAGAATTGGAAAAAACATTATGCGTTCATTGTTTTTTTCCCTTTAAAAAATAAATGACATGTCTTTTAACTTCTCATGAATCCATTAACTATATAATTATGTTCCCCTCAAAAGAAAACAAAAAGGATAATTATGCATAAACAACATTTAAAATTAGCATCATCCAAAACATTCCCTTATAAATATTTATTTTTATATATAATGCGTGCATTTTCTTTTAGCAGAATTTCAATGGTAGAATTTGTTATTGTTGATGCCAAAACAATCTTCCAAAAATCCTTTAAAGGATTTTTCAAAAAGAAGAAAGATTTTAATTCAAATGTGATAGTTTTTTATTCAATCAAAAAATTTATTTAAAAATTAATAAAATAGAATTATATTTGAAAGAAATTTAAATTGATTTAAGCTAAAATTATGTAACGGAATTTCTAAGTCAAATGGCATAAACTTGATTATGTAAAAAAAATGATATAAAAAAATATTTATAAATTAAAATTAAAATTAAATAATCAATAAAAAATGCTCTTATATTTTTATTATGAAAGAGAAAATAATGAAAGGGCCAAATCACATATACAATGTATATGGACTAAATAAGTAATAAAGGATATTTTTTATCAAAAAATATTAAATTAAATTCTAGATTTATTCCAAACGCCAATATTCATTTCATCTAAAATGAATTTTATAATTATTACTTAATATACCAAACATAACAATATGAAATAAATTCTGCAATTCATAAATGAAATAAATGGTGCGTTGAACTTCTGCATTGAATTTAAACCGAACACAGTGTTATTGAATATGGTGGATGGGTTTTACTGCGGTTTCAAAAAAAAAAAAAAAGGGTTTCAATGTAGACCAATAAATCTGGCTTCATTCAGATGCTGGTTTTTGTTCTTTATTTTTTCATTTTTAATCATAAATTAAGTACTAATGAAAACATTAGATATGAATTAATTGAAATAGATATTCTTAGAATTATTGGGAGATCTAATACTACTACTACTACTACTAATAACAAGTATATAATATATGCAATTTAAATAATTTATTCCGAAGATCTAATATCCTTGTCAAGGGCGAGGATAAGACTGGCAGGTACCAATTCATCTTATGTATATAATAATATTATTCATAGAAAAAAAATCAATTAACTATTGATTTAATAGCACCAGAGTTGTTTAATGCTATGACGTTGCAAGTTCAATTTTTAATCGAAGATAAATATATTAAAAAACGACAGGGCAACAAAGTACAATAATAATCAAATTGATAAAGTGGAAAAAGATAATAAGTGATTAAAATTTATATTTTTTAAGAAAAGTTTATAACAATTGCAAAAGAGTTAATAAAAAATATAAATATATTATTATTTAAAAAAAAAAACTACGGAAGCGACATAACTTGTATAAATTAAAAGAAAAAAGATTTATGTCTCTATTAAAGATAACCTCTATCAATAAAACAAAATATTTTTAATTTAAAAAGTTTCAAATATTTATAGCACTCAAATATAAGGCAATCTAAAATTTCTATCCTCCAAATTAAAAAAAAAAAAAAAAGAAAAGAAAAATACAACAATGCTAAGCAATCAAAACTGTGTAATAACTGTAGAAATGGTAGGTGAATTCGAGTGAAAGGAGTATTCATAACCCTAAGCCACCGCTGACCACCCTCCTTCCTTTTCAGCCTTATATAGACATATTCAGACTCTCCTTCTTGTTCCCCATCCTCTGTGCTTTCTCCTCTATTTCCAATATTTGCAGACATAAATATATAACAACTAGAAATAATATAACTAAACCAAATATGTCAAAGATGGCTGTGATGGTGAGTGTTGGGCCAGTAGTGTTCCCAACCCCAAAAGCCATATCTCCAACAACCTTCATGGTCTCTAGTTCCTCTCTCCACTCCACCACTGCTACTTTTTCAACTTCAACTAATTCAAGGTCATCACTTTTCCTTCTGTATACTGTTTGTCATGGACTAGTTTCTCAACTATTTGGTCTCTCGTACATATATTTTTCTTCATCATTATGTATGTTAATGTTGCTAAATTGTTTTGAGACTAAACATAAAAAAAAAAAAAAAAAGTTACGAGAAGGATCACATTGATATTATGCTTTGGAGTTTTGCATGTCTGAATTGTAGTTACTTTGAGAAGCACGTGATCAAATCTGTCCCTGGCTCCGTGTTTTATTGATTAGCAGAGCACATTACATCTTTTTATACTAGTTTGGCTATTTTTACTCTTGCACTCTTTTACTTGAAAATGTTGGCATGGCATTTACGCGCATGTATATATGTATATATATTAGATGCAAAATGAATTAAGACGATAAAATACATGTATAATTGATTTCAGAAAGGTGGTGATCGGTGATGAGAGATGGTACGGCCTTGCCAAAAAAGTAAAAGTTCAAAAGACATATTCGATGGCACCAGACAAGCTAGAGATTTTCAAATCATTGGAGGGCTGGGTAGAGAAGAACGTCGTGGTCCATCTCAAGCCAGTTGAGAAATGTTGGCAACCGCAAGATTTTCTACCACAACCTGAGTCTGAAGGATTCAATGATGAGGTGAAGGAGCTAAGGGAAAGATGTAAACAATTGTCAGACGAGTATTTTGTAGTGTTGGTAGGTGATATGATCACGGAAGAAGCAGTGCCAACATATCAGTCAATTCTGAACACCCTTGATGGAGTTAAGGATGAGACTGGTGTTTCACTCACTTCTTTGGCAATTTGGACTCGAGCTTGGACTGCCGAAGAGAACAGGCATGGCGATCTCCTCAACAAATATCTTTACCTTTCTGGACGAGTAGACATGAGAAAAATTGAGAAGACTATTCAGTATCTCATAGCTTCTGGAATGGTAACTACTTTAAGGGCGTCTTTAATTTAACTCGCTTTTTTTTATAATTAATTAATTTTTGCATTTGTAGGACTCCAAATTCGAAAACAACCCGTATATGGGATTTGTTTACACCTCATTCCAAGAGAGAGCAACATTCATCTCCCATGGTAACACTGCAAAACTAGCTAAGCAACTGGGAGACATAAAGTTGGCACAGATATGTGGAACTATTGCTGCAGATGAGAAACGCCACGAAACTGCATACGTTAAGATAGTGGAGAAGCTATTTGAGATTGATCCAGACACTACCATGCTGGCCTTTGCTGATATGATGAGGAAAAAAATTGCAATGCCAGCAAAGTTGATGTATGATGGTGAGGATGATAAGCTTTTCGAGCACTACTCAGCTGTTGCTCAGCGTCTTGGAGTGTATACAACTACGGACTATGCTGATATTATGGAATATCTGGTGGGAAGATGGAAAGTAGAAAAGTTGACGTCGGGTCTTTCTGGTGAGGGACGTAGAGCTCAAGATTTTGTTTGCGGATTGCCTCTAAGGTTTAGAAAGTTGGAGGAGAGAGCTCAAGAAAGACTCACTAAAAATGCATCTATCATGCCATTTAGCTGGATTTTTGGTAGACAACTCCAAATTTAATTAAATAATAATTACTTCAAACCCATAAATATATAACTCATCTGCATGCTAAATTTCGTTTTAATTATATAGTATAAGACTTTGATTCGAGATTTCGCGGCCCTAAATTTACCATTTAAATACATCTGCATAGGCCTTTCTTTCTTTCCATGTTATGTTGACTACTCTAAGTTATATATTATTTGAATTGGAAAGAAATGAAGGCTGCCCTTGTGATCCAAACCATACTTGCAATTGCAGACACAAATTATTGCAGACACAAATTAACGGATAGCAAATTTCTCAGAGTAATCATTTGTGAGCATTTGAACATAAGGATCCAAGAACATGTTGCATTTTTGGAGGAGAGGATCCTTTTTACGTTCTTAAATCAATCCTTATGTTGGGACCAGATACATATCCTTGCACAGCAAGTCCTTAGGCCCTTTCAAGGTGCAACATTATGGCAAGTAAAGGGTGGATCAAGAATTGAAGTTAGCACGTTAAGAAGGATTCATTTCTGCTTATCTTGCAAACTTATGTATCCTAAGAAATGGCACCACCAACACCATCTTGTAAGGTTTATTTGGCTTTAGTTGAAGGATTCTCGACTTCCTTATGCTGCCTGTAATGCTTTTCAGGTGGAATTAGTCAAATAGAAAAAACAGTAATGATCATGCTTTTCTAATTTCACAGAATAATCATCCAAAGTTTCATAGCTTTATGTTCTCTTTTACAGAATAGGATCAATACCAGTAGACTGAGGCAACAACAGAGAAGTTGGAAGACCTGGCACACTCAGTCACCTCATAAATCTCTAGTCTTCTACATCGAACTGATTAGACACAACCCAAACGGGAATATGGCTCCTTGTTAAAAAGCAAATTAATTTGAAAGGAACATCTTTCACATCCATCCAGCATAAATAACATCCATCAAAATTAAGAAATTGTTTTTCCCCGTCAAGCATCAGGGTTGGTAGTGTACAAAAGCGCAGCAAAGGGGAGCTCTAACTGATGCTAAAGAAGTCTAAGGCAGCATAAAACGACAAAGTGCTGCCCACTTAAGTAAAAGCTTATCCAAGAAAAACAATGTTTCTACCTCAAAAGCTCTCCCATTTCTTTTGCTCTACAAAATCCAGACAACAGTTGAAGGCATCAAAGCTAACACTTTCTTCTGAGAGTGTAGACCACTTACGCTCACAATACATGTTCAATTGACTCTAAAACCACCAAGATTATCTCAGCACAGAATAAGGCCAATTCCCAAATTTTTCTCGCTAAAGTGCAGCAACAATAATAGATATTGCAGTGAGTCTGCTATACTCTCACGAAAACAAGACTCATTGAGCTCGATCCCAATCCTAGATGCAGCCTTTGATAATTTTGGCTCCAACTGGTGTCATATATTTTCTCTCATAATTTTGTTCATCTCCACCAAAGCTTCTAACCAATATAACATTTCAAAAGAAAAAGAAAACCTAAGCATGCATGATCGGAAAAGAAGGCACAGCTAATATTCAATACACAACAAACACAAAATTTCCAGCTCTGTCTCCCTATCTTTCCCAAGCACATATTGAAATCCTCTCCAACTCCATTACTGTGTGACTGGGAATCTGATAATGTTTTGCCTAAGGCGACTTCTAGTAAATCTATTTTCTCAAATCTACACGAATCTGTCAAGTTTAATCAATGTAAATAAATCAGTTTTGACATAGAATATGCACGTTTAAAAAATAAAATCATCACCTAACATCATCTAACAGCAACGACAGATGCGCATTAGATTTTCCATCAACTCTGCAAATCTAGCAGAAACGAAACATGCAGATAAGCGCAGCCATATAGCTAGAAAAGTAAAGTATTGCTGTTTCATTCAAATAACCGAAAAAAAAAAAAAAAAGCACTACAATGAATTAAAAATTGGATCTACAGAAAGAAGCAATTTTTTTTTTTTACCTGAAACCAACCAAGAGAATGAATTTGTTGACGCATGAGAAAGAATCGAGCAGAAACCGCTCTTTACATCACAGTTTTTATTTTCCTTTCAAAGATTAGGTTCAAATCAAATAACAAAAAAAATCCAATCTCTACCGCGTTGTTCAATAGAGATATTAACCGCCGAAATTGAAATTGGAGTTTTGTAATCTCTCTCTGGTCACAGTGTTCATTCCCTTCCTAAAATGGATTTCACTTAGATAAAAGAAACAGAAAAGAGAAAACCATTTTAGGAAGAGGAATGAACAACGTGGACAGAGACATGGAGATGGATAAGAAGAGCGCAAGGATTATTAGGGCTTTTGCTGCGGCTATTTATGGTTGTTGTCACCCATAAAACGGCCGCGTTTTGGTGATAGAACTCACTACCAAATTTAGAAATTCGAGGGTCAGTGAGACTAGCCGTTATAAACAATGGAATAAATCCACAGCTGCCGGCCTGCCAATGCCAGCTAGTCGCCCACGTCTCCAGGTCGGGGGCTCTTTTCTACCCTTTTAGGCCAAAGCCAAAAAATGTTAAAAGCCACTCGTGAAAGTTATTTCTTCGAGAGTCCATCACAAAATTCAATTTAACCCTTATATTTCACGTTGTAATCAATCAAATCTAAAAATTATATTTTTTTCATTTCTTGTATTTTAGTTTTAGATGCCATTATATCCCTGGAGTTTACCCTGATACAGTATTTAGTCTTTGTGTTTCAAAATCATGCACTAAGTCTTCTTTTTTTTTTTTTTTTCCATTAAACCTTAAAATCTTTTCCTCCAAAAGAGAGTTATTTTTCACCAATCCAAGTTTAATGTATGAAAATATCATTATAGACTAAACAAAAATGCAATTTTCAATGAGGACTAAATAGTTTATAATTTGCAAATAACAAAAACTATGCAGTTGATTATTATCAAAATATAGGGACTAAGTAGTTAGTAATTTTTAAATTATAGAGACTAAGTAGTTAATATATTGAATTTGAATTGATGAAAAAAATTCTCTTTTTGCATGGATGGACCCTCGAACAAAAAAAAAATTCTTTTGGATAGAAGCACTCAACGTCTAACAAGAGCAAAACAAAAAGAATTAATAATATATTTTTAAAAATTTGGTGATCAAGGGTAATTGATGTTTAACCCTTTATTTTTAGGTCTAACATATTCATTTTATTGAAACAATAAATAAATTTGTATCTTCAAACTTTTAAATTCAAAAAAGAAAAAATCGTATAAAAAGACAAAATCTAAATTATCCTAAATCATAAAAAAATCCAATATAGAAAAATATACTTTAAAAAAAGAATAATCTTTTAATAGCAAAAGAAAATTTAATCAATCACATTTCCCAAATCTCTTTTCCAATTTATTGCAAAAGATATTTATAAACCTAATATTGTGATAAATTAAAAAAAACAAGATTAGATATATTAAATAGCGGTTTTTTGTTTTTTGCATTACAATTTCAAAAGCGGCATTTTAATGCTCTCTCCCTAAAAAATTAATTTCTTTTTATTGATATTTAACAAAAAAAGTTGTAATATAATATTTTGATCCCTATATAGAAATTAAGGCATAGTTACTTATAGAAAATAACTTTCATTTTTTATTTTTTATTTTCTTAGTAAATATTTTCTATGAAAATAATTTTTTATTTAGAAGATATAAAATATGTTCATTTATTAAAAATAAAATATCATTTTCTATTTAGAAAATTATAAAGCATATACATTCATGATGTCTTCATTAGTTAATTTTATTATTATTTATATTAATATAATTTCTAAAATAAAATACAATTTTAAAAAATAAAAATATATAATCATACATTTTTGTGTAATATATTTTTAAACAAACTTTTTTTTACTTGATTTTCATGCTACACGTGTAAATCTAGATCCAGAGATGTTGATTTTTCTATTGATAGTCATTTGCTAGTTTTCTTCGCCCTTCATATGGGCCATACCTTCTCCTAAAATAGCTATTTTATTTGGCTTTCTTTTCCCACCATTGACCAAGTAACCCAACAGTTCTTTTGACAACTTCACTTTGATACTGGGATTCTTTTACAACCATGGACCAAGTGACTCAACAGTTCTTTTGACAACTTCACTTTGATAGTGGGATGGCTGCGATTCTAAAGAGAATGGATGTGCAATCTGAAATTTAAAATCGGCCATTCCCTGTTCACCTTCGTTATGTCTTATCATTAAAAATGAGCAGATTGATAACCGAATCAATTTTATGACCGATTTTTAATTGGATAGGTAAAATTTGTAAATATTATAAAAAATATATTTTATATTTATATTTAAGCACAGCTTCTTCAAACATCACCCACTATCTATATTTCTCGTATTGATGATCCATTTTCTTTATATTTGTGAATTTGTATCTTCGTAATCTATGGCATTTATATCTTGGTCTAGAGCTGAAAAAGGTAATCCCTTTAACAAAGCACCCATTCAATTTCTTTCATAACAAATAATTTGAAGCACTATAGCTCAAACATCAAAAAGACAAAATAAACGTAATACAGTAAAATTGAAATGCCAATATCTGTGATGTTAAGCGGGAAAAAAACTAGATAAAATAAAATTCATTTTAAGCAGAATATGTTGCAAATGCTCATGATAAAGAAAAAGAGTTAAAAAAAAAAAAGAAGAAGAAAGGAAGATCCCATAAAAAAAAATAATAATAAAGAACATCCCATGAAAGTTTTACACTGCCCCAACTTAAACAAAACTCATTCCTTCATAAATCAGATGGAGAAAAAATCATTTTGATTTATGTTACAGACCTTATAAAGTATGCAAGATCTCCTACTTTTGCTGCCCTTGGAATGCCGATATCTATACTGTTAGCAAGAGGAAACTTCTCAGTTACAATTACAAATATGCCATCAACCCAAGGAACATAACTGCCCATTAAGAATGATCTCCGCTACTCGAGTTGTAAAGGTTCTATAAAATAGACTGATTGATTTTGAACAGCCATGACTGCATCTTGAAACCACCCAAAATATTTAAAAAAAGAAAAAGAAACTATAAGATTTTCCGAAAAGGACATGATATTGAGCAGGTATAAATTTCAAAAGCAAATCTCTTATTGAACAGAAGGTGGTGATGGGTGTCGATGAATCTAATCTTTGTTTCTGATGTGGGTGGCTGTGCTGCGATGATTTGAGCTCTGTGAAACAAAAGAGAGAAAACCTAGATCCCTGTTTTTTTTCCCCAATTAAACGACATGGTTTTGATAAAAACCGGGTTTTGTCCGGTTTAAATCATTACCGCTTTTTTGCGGTTTTCACTGGCTTGATAACTATCCAGTTTTGAATATAATTTTGGACCGGACAACCGACTTTTCCCCATTTTATCCGTTCAATCTGATTTTCAAAACTATGATGGCCCTGCCTCCCTCGCGAATAAATTCCTCTTTTTTTTCCTCATCCTTATTGCTTTAGATCATCCATACTTGATTCCCGAGATTCTATACTTGTATAATCTTTAAAGAGTTTTGATAGCCCTAATCCTATGAAATTATGATATTAACTCAGGAACTCATTCACTAAGCTAAATCATCCAAGAAATTTTAAAGAATAATATAAGATATTTTTATTTATAAATAATCATATGACATTTATAAAAAAAAAAAAATTTATGATCTAGAGTATCAATATGAACTCATAATATAACTAATACTTACACATTAGCTCAACTTCAAAATTATGATTTTATTTTCTCCATAATTTTTTTTTAATAACTCAGTATCTTTATCAATTATGAAGATCTCACCAGATATGATACTATATCAACTAGAATTGATATAGTATGTCAAAACATATTTGAGAGACAATGTCAATAATATGTCATTATATATTACTAAACAATCGATCTCAAACTACTAAAATTCTAAAAAAAAGAGACAGACTCTCACAAAATGAAACAAAATAACAATATTAAAACAAAAACTCTTAAAAAATAGATAAAACAAGATATGACTAACAAATATGGTAAAAACAACTTATTTTATTAAAAAAAATAAAATAGAAAATGGATTTGCTTATGGTAGAATATACTCGTAGTAACCTCAAAATATCAAAAGAAATGAGTTGTTTTTAGAGAAAAGAAGTGGTTATAATTTTTTTTAGGTATTATATTTGAATCATATACCTATTATATAAATACTTAGAAGATCATTAGTAATTTAGGTTTTGTTTGTTTTATGAAAAATAATTTATTTTTCAAAATATTTTATAAGTAATATATTTTATGGTATTTAAAATATATTATAAAAATATTAACTTTTTGATTTATAAAATTATAAAAAAATTCAGACTATTGATATTTTATATTTATATTATTTAATATTTAATATAAAAATAAAATATATAAAAATAAAAATTTTTATGAATTCGTCAAAGACCACTACTAGTTGATAAAGATTGATGATGAGTGTTGATAAATCAATAATGACTTATAATAACAAATACATATATTTATATGATTTATTTTTTATTTAAAAACTTTTAAGATAACTTCTTACTTTTAAGCGAGAAAAGTTTTAAAATGAATTAATTTTTTATTAATAAAAAATATTTTTTATTGATAAATTTTTTTGATTGTGCCAAACATAAAAAAATACGAAAAATACAATTCTCTTTTCTTCTTCTTTATTTTATTACACATGTTTACAGATGGAAGCCAAGTGCTCTTAGGTGGCCATTAGTAGCCAACAAAATTCTTCTTGTATAAATATATGTTGTTGTGGAATAAATGTAATATTTCACCCACCAAATTCACCTAATCAATTTATAAGTGAATAGAAAGTGAAAGATTGTACTGAAAAACCACACTATAGTTGATTCCAAGGAAAGATTGGAGGAGTCACAAGTGGTCCCACTTAAAACCCAATCTCTTTAGACATAATCACCCTAATAGTAATTTAACAACACAATATATCACTGCAACTATACTCTACAAAATAGCTATTGAAAAATAAAGACAAAATAAGAAACCAGAATTTAATGAGGTTTGCCAATTATGCCTACGTTCTCAGACACTACCAAAATTATATTTCACTAAGAAAAAAACTACAAAGTGAAATATTACAAAAGATGGAGAAATATTGAAAATTGCCTAAGAGATGAGTAGACAATTTTGGGATAATCAAACTAAAGGAATTAAGGCTCTATTTATAACAAAGCAAAACATTATTCCTTTTGTAAACAACCGATGTGGGATATGACTTTATTTATAACAAAAAGAACTATTTTTCCTTTGTTATTTTTCCGATGTGGGATATCAAAATGAGCCGCCACAATCAACAAATCTCCACCTTGGGGAATTTCAACATCTTTAATCTCTCCTCAAACAACGTTTGATAGTGTCTCCAAATTCAACATCAAACTTTAGCAATATGGATCAAGTCCAAACAAAGTTGGAACTTGATCGCAATGACAACTTTTGTCATCATATCAGCAGGATTCTCAGTGATATGAATTTTCTGGATTCTAACTCCACCTTCTTCTAAAATCTCTCTCACAAAGTGATATCGAATATCGATGTGCTTCGTCCTTGCATGATAAACTTAATTCTTTGCTAACTGGATA